>JAXQQM020075776.1:0-13052 GCA_034641835.2 Pinus albicaulis | reverse complement strand
AAAATAGAAGAAAAGAGATATCAATGCCTTAGAAATAAGCCACTTTGAGGGGGAAACCTCCAATACATTACATGAATGAAAAATTATTGGATGATTCAAATTACAAAACCTCCTTCTATATATAGGAGTCCATGGGGCCACAATATAATCCTAGTGGGGCCACAATGTAATCCTAGCCGACCTAACAATAATAATGTAAGGGCACAATAATAAAAATATGGGGGTTACATGGGTACAATAATAACAATAAGGGGGGCTACACTAACATAATAAGGGGCTACACTATTAATATAGGGACTTAACATGCCCCTCTCCTTTGTTAGAGATATTAAGTTAACATGGCAAAGGATATGGCAAAGGATGTGGTAAAGGAATTGGCAAAGCCTTGGGCAGAAGGAGAAACAAGTACAACGCAGCAGAATCAAAGTTTTGAGTGCACAACACTATGTATTGAAGAAGCTTGGAGAAATCCGTATGAAGGAGAATTAAATCTTGATGGGCCGCAGCCACAAATGATAGAAGAGAATTAACAGGTGATGGGCGTAGCCATTGTGCAGGAGGAATGAATATTTCCCGTAGATCTGAACTACAGAGGAGCAGATTTATAAAAGACAGTCATTTCGGGCTTTTAAAGCCCTCAACAACCAGAATGGGAAATTTGTTTAATCAGGTGGAAGTCCTTTTATTTCTGAATTGGCAGGACAAGTGATCCCCACCATTTATATGCCAATCGGAATAGCAAAGTTATTTTGGTGCAGTGTCTTGTTGATATGAAGATTTGTGATGCGATCCAATCGCAATCACCAATCACAATAATGAAATGTCTTGTGGATGTGTAGAGTTCCGCAATGGAACGGCTGTATATAAAACATACAACCAAACCTTATATAAATCGCCCCCACCACAGCAGCGAAGGCCCGTGGGTCCACTTGACCACGTGGCGATGTTTTAATGGAAACGCAAGTCTTGAATCGCAAGGTTCAATCGGCAGAGTTTTGTTATGTGCTCCGATCAAAGGCCGGACCCGATCGAGTTATATGCCACAGTTTATTGCTAATCACATCTAAGTTCCCAATCGCAATCAAGTGTTGGGCCCGATTGCACCTTGAAATTGGCGGACCCGATGGCGTTATACGATGGAGTTAATAGTTTCAATCGCGTCCGAGATCTTAATCACAATCAGAACTTTCCAATTGATCACACGCCTTTTGTAATATGATGCGATTGAAGTGGCAGAACCGATCCAGTTATATGCCAGAGTTAATATGTACAAATCGCATCCGTGTCCTGATCGCAATCAGAACTTTTCTATTGTGTGCCCCGTTTGCAGTTGTTCAAAGTTCGGACCCGATTGCGCTATGAGCCATGTTTTATGTGGTCATCGCATCCGGTTGATCAATCGCAATTGCAAGTTTTGTTTGACACCCCCAATCCACCGACTGCGATTTGGGCCCGGGGTCAAAGAATGGAATTTGATTCAAAGCTTTATTGAAATATTATTTGGTAGAGAAAAGAATACCTTTGGGACATTTCGTGTATAGAAGAACGAAGATTGGATTGGCTCGAATTTTAATATGAATACCATTAGTAATTGAATGGTTTTGACCCATGGTTTTAATAAGGGCGTAAACTATATAAAGTGATGAGATTTATGAAGAAGGGGGTGCGAAAGGGTCGATTAAAAAAAAACGAATCTCTTTTAGAGATATCTGTATGAATAAAATCTGATATATCTGAATCTATGGCACACCTGTGAATAGGATGAGGAGATCGACTAACGAAAGGATGAAGAACATGTGCAAGGTGTGCATGTGTCTAGGTTTGAATGAATACTTCACTCTGAAGTATGTCTGAATGGAAAGGGTAACAGTTTGATGATAGATATGAATCTATGATGCACCTATGAAGAAAATGATGAAGAGGGATCTCTAGATCTGAAATGTATTTGTATTTTCTAGATCTTTTTGTGGAATGTTTAAATCTGAGATGAGGCGAACATCTATCTGAAGTGAAGGGTAAAATCTGAGATATATATCTGTTCTGAAAAATTGTGCTGCCCCATAGTCTTTGAAGATCTATACGCTTGTTTGCAGCAGAGGAAGCACATATATACGCGGGTTTAATTCAGCGAAAGCGCGTATGGAATGTGAAACCAATTCTGAAGTATGTGAAGATGTATACGCGGGTTGATATGCATGGAAGCGCGTATATACGCAGGATCGGTGAACGGAAAGCACATATGAAAACTAGGGTTTTTTGAAGTTTATGGTATGAGATGTCTGATCTATTCTGCTATTTTACTGCTATCTGTTAGTGATGTATTCATACAGATCTGGGTTGTTTGAATGATGATTATGCTGCTGATTATATTGATGAAAGATCAAGTTGTTGATTGATTGGTTGATGGTTAATTGAATGAATTGATGAATTTATAAGTATCAGTTTGATGTATGATTGAGCTTAAACATGTGGAGTGGGTCCAGTCTGAAAATATGACGAAAAGTGGCCTGCAAGTTGTGTTCTATTGAAGCTATTGGATCCAGTGTGAAAATTGATGAAACGTGGTCCATGGTGGTGCTGAGCATTGTAGCCTTCTACTGTGGGGTCGAGTTTCCTTTCCAGAGAGGCCGGTAAATGAGAGTGTGGGTTGTAGTTCCCAGGTGAGGTCGGTAAATGAGAGAAGGTTGTAGCCTTCTGCAGTGGGTGCTCACAGGCCGGTATGAGTCTCGCGATAGTACATGGTTGTAAGATGTTTTCTCTATAATAAAATATTGAAGGCTGAGCAACTGCAGCGGTGGTTTTCTCCCGACTTGGTTTTCCACCTAAAAATCCTGGTGTTCATGTGTGATGCTTTGTGTGATGGTTTATTCTGTTCTTACTGCACATGTTTACTGTTTATAGAACATCTAATGAATGAATGATGGAATGATATAAGTGAAGAACTAATGGCATAATTAGATCTCTGTGTATACGCGAGTTTTATGAAGGATATCCGCGTGTATACGCTACTTGGCTTCAACAAAGTAGCGTATGGGTTTTAAGGAATGAAAAAGTAAAAAGTTTTGAATATGCAGTAAATACTGATTCACCCCCCCCTCTCAGTATTTTTCCCAACAATTGGTATCAGAGGAGGTTCTTCTGTAAAAGCTTGATCGCTTGAAGGAGATCCGTCGCAATGGGAAGGAAGCAAAAGAAGAAGGCTACTGAAAAGGAGATATCTCAGAAAACATGTGCAGCAGAAAATGAAGAAGATGAAACAGGTATTGATTGTTGTTCTTGTGATTCACTTTCCCGTGCAAGCAATGGTGAAGATAGTGAAAGTAAATTTTTGGATCTAGAGGAAGCTATCAAGAAAATTGAATATCAACGAAGATCAATTAATAAAAGCGAAGCTATGTACAAAGGGATGAAAGAACAGATAGAAATACTGAATGGGCAGACAGACAAGTATCAAAGGTTTCATGCTTATGCATCCAATTGAATTAAAAGACTAGAATTAGAAATCAACGATCTAAATGTAGATCTCGAAAAATCAAACAAGAAGAGTGCAAGACTTGAAGCAGAAATCGTCTCCCTCAAAGAAGATCTGGAAGATTCAAACAAGAAGAATGAAAGACTTGAAGCTGAAATCATCTCCCTCAAAGAAGATCTAGAAGATTCAAACAAGAAGAATGAAGAACCCTATCATTTGAAAATGAAGAACTTGAAGAAGAAATCATCTCTCTGAAAGCTGATCTCGAAGAATCGAATAAGAAGAATGAAGAACTTTTACAAATCTTTGAAGAGCAAGAAAATGGGTTGAAAGAAGATATTTTAAATTTGAATGATCAAGTAGAAGAAGGAAGAAGGGTTGAAGAAAGTATGAAGAAGCAGTGCCAAATATTGGAGGTTGAGGTAAATATTTTGAAAGGTAAATTAGAAGAAAAAGATAAACTCATGAGGTTTCAAGATAGTACTAAGATTCTGGACAATATTCTTAGTAGTCAAAGGTCTCCCTCTGTTAAATTTGGTCTTGGTTTTCATGAAACTGTTAAAGGAGAATCTAGTTCACAAGGAAGTGCTAAAGATTCAAAGGATGTCAATGCAAAACCTGAAGAGTTGAAAGAAACAAGAAGTCAACCGACAATCATGAACACTCAAAGGAAATCATTCAATAATGTTGAATGCTTTAAATGTCATAATTATGGGCATGTTGCAGCCAATTGCAGGAGCAGATTGTTTCAGTCACAAACAAGCAGATTCTACACAGAAAGGTACTCAGGTGTCTTCAAGGGGTATTGTTTTTCATGCAACATGTATGGTCATAAATCAACTGATTGCAATAGAAGAAAGAATAGAAAAACACATTATGATCCATATGCTTACTTTTCTGGTCACATAAGATGTTATGCCTGTAACAAGTATGGACATGTAGAAAAGGAATGCAGGATGAATAGATCTGAGAAAGTGGACAATTTCCAGCACACAATTAGAAAGTTCAAGCAAAGTTGGAAAAAGAAGGAGGACCGGTCAGAAACGTAGGGAATATTGACCCTACTGTAGTCATCCGCTTCTAAAGCTTATTTCTCATAATGACTGCATGAATGATGTGAGATACATTATAGAGATTAGTAATGTATCATCACAGGGGGAGCAATGTATGATGATTCACATGGTTGGTTTGGTTATTCTGGTTATGTGTATTTCTGACAGATCATCTGATGTGAAGAAGACAGGTACAGGTGGTACAACTTCAGGGGGAGATGAAGGAATGTGAAGTTTTCAATGTTTCACTTTCCATACATGGGTTTAGTGAACTAAAGCCGCGTATACACGCGAGTTACAATGGATACAGTAGCGTATGCACTAATGATAAGGAAATTTGTATGACAGCTGAAGATCAAGAGCATAGGTTCAGGGGGAGCATCAGCCTGACTATTAATGATTGTATTATAGGCACTGTATCTGCTTATTACTCGGTTCTAAATAATGATGACATGATACATGGCTTCTTATGATGAGGTTATGGATAAGTCCTGATTGCTTTTTGATGAAGAGTATTCCTTGCTTTCACACATGAATGAGATGGAAGACTGATGATTCAGAGATACGAATAGATCATGTAGAACTTGTTGCTGATGTTGGTTGTCACAGTTGAGACCTCTTTTTCTTACACATGTTACATCATGATCATGATAAATCTTGAAGATCTTGGTGACATCAGATCACATGAATGATTTCTTGACACATATGGTTTATTGTAGAAGTTGTTATGGTATGATAATTCCTCTTGGGAAGAATATGTTGATGCTGCAAAGAGTTTGAAGGATTGGTTACTAATGTGCTTATGCTACAACCATTGGATGACACTTGAAAACATAGCTACATTGTCCTATTTGTTCTACTCTCATATATTCCAGGAAAGCATTCAAAATATCTCAGACAGAAGCTGGATGTTATCTCTGCCTTTTAGGAGATCAGATCTATTCAAAATCAGAAGATTAAAATGGATACGCGGATTTTCTAAACGACAGTCGCGTATATACGCACGTTCATACAATGAAAACCGCGTATGGGTGGTTGCTGACAAATTTCTCTGATTCAGCATTCTTCAGCAGAGCTGCAGTATTGTTTGGTATCTCTGATGGTGTTCCAGTACTCATAATTCTGTTTCATTCTCAAATGTTTCTTAAATATTCCTTGATGATTTGGCTGTTGAAAGTGTTCCTAATTCACAGGCTAAGGGGGAGCATTGGTCATCTGAAAAGGATGCACTATTGGCCTTGCTATATTATAACGATGCAGCATGATCTTAGGGGGAGCATGGAAATGTCAACTCATTGCCATTGATGCCAACGGGGGAGGAAAAGAAACAAAGGGCTTCTATAAGACAATCAGCGGAAGAATATTTCCATCAATGCCAAAGGGGGAGATTGTTGGAAATATTTTCATTGATGGCAAAGGATATGGAAAAAGATGTGGTAAAGGAATTGGCAAAGCCTTGGGCAGAAAAAGAAACAAGTACAATGCAGCAGAATCAGAGTTTTGAGTGCACAACACTCTGTATTGAAGAAGCTTGGAGAAATCCGTATGAAGGAGAATTAAATCTTGATAGGCCGTAGCCACAAATGACAGAAGAGAATTAACAGGTGATGGGCGTAGCCGTTGTGCAGGAGGAATGAAGATTTCCCATAGATCTGAACTACGGAGGAGCAGATTTATTAAAGACAGTCATTTCGGGCTTTTAAAGCCCTCAACAACCAGAATGGGAAATTTGTTTAATCAGGCGGAAGTCTGTTTATTTCTGAATTAGCGGGACAAGTGATCGCCACCATTTATATGCCAATCGGAATAGCAAAGTTATTTTGGTGCAGTTTCTTGTTGATATGAAGATTTGCGATGCGATCCAATCGCAATTGCGAATCGCAATAATCAAATGTCTTGTGGATGTGTAGAGTTCCGCAATGGAACTACTGTATATAAAACATACAACCAAACCTTATATAAATCGCCCCCACCATAGCAGCGAAGGCCCGTGGGTCCACTTGACCACATGTCGATGTTTTAATGGAATCGCAAGTCTTGAATCGCAAGGTTCAATCGGTGGAGTTTGTTATGTGCTCCGATCAAAGGCCGGACCCGATCGAGTTATATGCCACAGTTTATTGCTAATCACATCCAAGTTCCCAATCGCAATCGGAAGCTCTTAAGTGTTGGGCCTGATTTCACCTTGAAATTGATGGACCCGATGGCGTTATACGATGGAGTTAACAGGTTCAATCACGTCTGGGATCTTAATCACAATTGAAACTCTCTGATTGATAGCATGCATTTTGTAATATGTTGCGATTGAAGTGGCGGACCCGATCCAGTTATATGCCGGAGTTAATATGTGCAAATCGCATTTGTGTCCTGATCGCAATCGGAACTTTTCTATTGTGTGCCCCGATTGCATTTGTTCAAAGTTCGGACCCGATTGCGCTATGAGCCATGTTTTATGTGGTCATCGCGTCCGTTTGATCAATCGCAATCGCAAGTTTTGTTTGACACCACCGATCCGCCGACCGCGATGTGGGCTCGGGGTCAAATAATGAAATTTGATTCAAAGCTTTATTGAAATATTACTTGGCAGAGAAAAGAATACCTTTGGGACATTTCGTGTATAGAAGAACGAAGATTGGATTGGCTCGAATTTTAATATGAATACCATTAGTAATTGAATGGTTTTGACCCATGGTTTCAATAAGGGCGTAAACTATATAAGGTGATGATAATTATGAAGAAGTGTGTGTGTGCGAGGGTTGATAATAAACGAGTCTCCTTTGGAGATATCCGTAAGAGAAAACCCCGACATATCTGAATCGATGGTGCACCGTGAACAGATGATTAGATCGACTACAATTATGCATACTGTAAAAAGGTGCATGAGTCTGGGTTTGAATGTATACTTCACTTTGAAGTATGTCTGAATGGAAAGGGTAACAGTTTGATGATAGATCTGAATCTATGATGCACCTATGAAGAAAATGATGAAGAGGGATCTCTAGATCTGAAATGTATTTGTATTTTCTAGATCTGTTTGTGGAATGTTTAAATCTGAGATGAGGAAAACATCTATTTGAAGTGAAGGGTAAAATCTAAGATATATATCTGTTCTGAAGAATTGTGCTGCCCCATAAACTTTGAAGATCTATACGCTTGTTTGCAGCAGAGGAAGCACGTATATACGCGGGTTTAATTCAGTGAAAGCACGTATGGAATGTGAAACCAATTATGAAGTATGTGAAGATGTATACGTGGGTTGATATGCATGGAAGCACGTATATACGCAGGATCAGTGAAAGGAAAGTGAATATGAAAACTAGGGTTTGCTGACGTTTGTGGTATGAGATGTCTGATCTGTTCTGCTGTTTTATTGCAATCTCTTAGTGATGTATTCATACAGATCTGGGTTGTTTGAATGATGATTATGTTGCTGATTATATTGATGAAAGATCAAGTTGTTGATTGATTGGTTGATGGTTCATTGAATGAATTGATGAAGTTATAAGTATCAGTTTGATGTATGATTGAGCTTAAATGTGTGGAGTGGGTCCAGTCTGAAAATATGATGAAAAGTGGCCTGCAAGTTGTGATCTATTGAAGCTATTGGATCCAGTATGAAAATTGATGAAACGTGGTCCATGGTGGTGCCGAGGGTTGTAGCCTTCAGTCAGGGGGTTGTAGCTCCCTTCCAGGTGAGGTCGGTAACGAGAGCAGGGGGTTGTAGCCTCCTTCCGTGAGAGGTCGTAAATGAGAGAAGGTTGCGGCCTTCTCACAGGGTGCCTCGCGTGCCGGTATGAGTCCTGCTACCAAGACATGGTTGTAAGATGTTTTCTCTATAATAAAATATTGAAGGCTGAGAGAACGACAGCGGTGGTTTTCTCCCGACTTGGGTTTCCACCTAAAATCCTGGTGTTCATGTGTATTTCTTATGTGTGATGGTTTATTCTATTATTAATGCACATGCTTACTATTAAGCTAAACATCTGATGAATGAATGATGCATAGACCTAAGTAAAGAAATAAATGCATAATAAGATCTCTATGTATACGTGAGTTTTATGAAGGATATCCGCGTGTATACGCTAGTTGGATTCAGCAAAGTAGCATATGGGTTTTAGTGAATGGAAAAGTAAAAAGTTTTGAGTAAGTCCTAAATACTGATTCACCCCCCTCCTCTCAGTATTTTTCCCAACATCCTTCAAAAAAAGTGTTGTCCTCAACACTTGAGTAGCTCCGGGTGCTTCTGTATAAAATTCTCATCCTCCCATGTAGAATCTTCAGTGGGTAAGTTCTTCCACTCGATGAGATACTCTGAAATTGATCGATTCCGTAGCTGTCGAGTTCTTGTTTCCATGACCACTTCAGGTTCCAATATGATTTTTCCTTCCTCATCAAGTTCTGGCAATATTGTTTGAACTGGAAGATTTTCACCTATTACCTTCTTTAAGCATGAAACATGGAAAACTGGATGTACTCGCGAAGAAGTAGGAAGCTCCAATTTGTATGCCATAGAACCAATCTTTTGCAACACCTTGTAAGGACCATAGTACTTTGGTGATAATATATTATCCTTCTTAGCTTGCTTGAGGGACATTTGTTTGTATGGTTGTAGCCGTAAAAATACCCAATCTCCTACATCAAAACTTCTCTCACTGCGATGTTGATCTGCCTATTGTTTCATTCGATTTTGTGCCAAATTCAGGTTATCCTTTAAGAGTTGGAGAACTTCTTGTTGATGCTCAATGTGATCTTCCATTGCTTGAACCTTCGAATTTTCCCTTAAAGATGATGTGATGGATGGTGGATGATATCCATAAAGTGCCATAAATGGGGTCATTTTTGCTGCATTATGGAAGGAAGTGTTATACCACCATTCAGCGAGAGGTAACCACTTGACCCATTGTGTTTGTTTATCAGATACAAAACAACGAAGATATCCTTCCAAACATTTATTTACTATCTCAGTTTGACCATCAGATTGAGGATGATAAGATGAGCTATGAGCTAATTAAGTACCCAAACAAGAAAATAACTCCATCCAAAAATTTCCAGTAAAAATGGGATCTCTGTCGCTCACAATAACCCTTGGGTTTCCATGTAGCTTTTGAATTGTATCCATAAATGTAGTAGCAACTGTACTTGCTTTAAATGGATGAGATAATGCACAAAAGTGTGCATACTTGGTAAGTCTATCAACTACCACCATGATGACACTCTTTCCTTCGGACTTAGGTAAACCTGTGATAAAATCCATCGAAATCTCCTCCCAACGTTGACTTGGAATGGATAAAGGTTGTAGAAGTCCCGGGGTCTTAATTGTTTCCACTTTATTCTGCTGGCAAACCAAACATTTCGCCACAAACTTTTGAATATCAGATTTAAGGCCATCCCAAAAAAATTCTTTCTTCACCCTGTGGTAAGTTTTAAAAAATCCTGAGTGTCCTCCTAAAGGAGAAGTGTGCAATTCCAGAAGAATCTTTTGTTTTAGTTGGGAATTATTACAAAGATATAAGTGATCTTTATACCATAAGGAATCATTTTTCCAACTAAATGTATCAGATGTACTAGGATCTTGCTGCAACTTTTGAATGAGTGTCCATACATCTTTGTCCTTCTTCCATTCATCTCTTGCTTTGGTTATCCAATCTGGTTGGATAATAGAAATGGCACAAAGAAATACTTCCACCTCTTCATTCTTTCTTGAGAGTGCATCTGCAACAACATTAAGCTTTCCTTTTTTGTAGATTATTTCAAAGTCATAACCCAACATCTTTGTGACCCATTTTTGCTGCTCTTCTGAAGATAGTATTTTTTCCAAAAAGTGTTTAAGACTATCATGATCAGTTTTTACCTTGAAGTGTCTTCCCATTAGGTAAGGTCGCCATTTCTTTAGTGCATGTAGTATTGCTAACATTTCCTTCTCATAAATGGCTTTCTGTAAATACTTTCCTTTGATTGGATGACTTTCAAAAGTAATGGATCTTCCTTCTTGCATTAAAACAACACCAATTCCATTTCTTGAGGCATCACATTCCACAATAAAGGTTTTTGTGAAGTCTGGTGTAGCTAAGACTGGTGCTAGGCACATTGCCTCTTTAAGATGTTCAAAGGCCTTAGTTGCTTCAGGAGTCCATGAAAATGCATCTTTTTTCAATAATGTTGTTAGAGGTGCTGCTATTCTCCCATAATTCTTAACAAACTTTCGATAATACCCTGTTAACCCGAGAAATCCTCGCAACTGCTTTATGGTTGTGGGGACTTTCCATTCCTCAATGGCTTTAATTTTGTTAGGGTCTACCTTAACACCCTCGTGAGATACAATATGACCCAGATATTCCACCTCTTGTACTCCAAAGAAACATTTGGATGTTTTTGCATATAATTGTTTCTCCTCCAATAGTTTGAGCACCCTGTTAACATGTTGAACATGATCCTTCCAAGACCTCTTGTAGATTAGTATATCATAAAAAAATACTAGCACAAATTTTCTAAGGAAGGGTTTGAAAATGGAATTCATCAACCCTTGAAATGTAGAAGGTGCATTGGTAAGGCCAAAAGGCATAACCAAAAATTCATAATGACCCTCATGAGTTCGAAATGTTGTTTTTGGAATATCTTCAGTCTTCATTCTAATTTGATGATATCCTTAACGAAGATCCAACTTGGTAAAATAAATTGCTCCATGTAATTCATCCAATAATTCATCAATCACAGGAATGGGAAATTTATCTTTAATGGTGAGCTTATTGAACTCCCTATAATCCGGACACATGTGCCATGATCCATCCTTCTTTTGTACCAATACTACAGGAGCAGAGAAAGAAATTTGACTAGGTTGAATTATACCCGCCTCTAACATTTCTGCAATCATACGTTCAATTTCTCCCTTTTGGACATAAGGATATCTATAAGGCCTGATGTTTGGAGGAACACTTCCTGGAATCAAATGAATAGCATGATCATGATCACGAATAGGTGGGAGTCCTTCGGGAGTTTCAAACACCTTGGAATGATTGTCCAAGACTTGTTGGAGATCTGCAGAAATAGATGATTTTGATGTCGGAACTTCTAGTGAGCATAATTGTGCAATTACGCTTCGTTGTTCTTTCTTTAGAAGCTTTGTCATGACATTAGAGCTTATTATCCTTCCCGGCTTCCCTTCAATACCCCGTAATTCGACTTCCTTTCCTTCTGAAAAAAATTTCAAGAAAAGTTCTTGAAAAATTAAAAGCTACCGTCCCCAAAGATTGTAACCATTGTACTCCTAGTACAACATCAGCACCTCCCATAGGAATGGAAAGCATTGGACTAGTCAATACATATTCCCCCATGGTTAGCTTGATATTATGGTATTTTCTAGAGCAATTTATAGTTCCTCCATTTGCAACCATCACTTGACATTCTGGTGCTGGGTATAGGAAACAATTTAATTCCTTGGCTACCTTACAATGAATAAGATTATGGGTGCTACCTGAATCAATCAACACTATTACCTTTTTCTTCTTGATTTGTCCTTCTATCTTGAGAGTTTGAGGAGTGGTAATTCCTGCCAGTGCATTACACGATATGGTTAGATTCATTTCTTCCTCTTCTAGGGCTGGTTCCTGGTGTATATCCTCTTCTTGTTCATTTTCTTCTTCCTCTTCACAATCTATGTAAAATAATTTCTTCTCAGCACACTTATGACCTTTAGTGTATTTGCTATCAAAACTATAGCAAAGCCCTTTTTCTCTTTTTTCTTCCAATTGTTGTGGTGTCAACCTTGTAGGTTGTGGAAATCTAGGCGTAGCAACACTTCCTTCTTTATAGAATTGAGTGGTAGGCTTCCTTGATGCCATAATCTTACATTCAACTTTTCTTGCCAACCTGAATGCCTTCTCCAATGAATCAGGTTCCAAAACACGAACTTCATGTTGGATGTTATCCTTTAAAGTGCCTATGAAGAGATCAATCCTATGTTCCTTTGGAATATCAGTTACCCTTATATTCAATTTTTGGAAGTCCTCAATGTGCTGCCCCACTAAACCCTTTTGTTTGAGATTTATCAATTGGCTAAAGAAGGTGTTTCTTTTTGTATCCTCATAATGTGCTATCATTTCCTCCGTAAAAATTGACCAAGTGACAATTTTTTTACGGGAGCAAAGCCATCGATACCATACAAATGTATTTTGTTCTAAATGTAAAGTTGCAATGCGTACCTTTTGTGTGTTTTGCACATTATTGAGATCAAAATATTGTTCCATCTGTAGTATCCATGTTACGGGATCCTTGCCATCAAACTTCCTCATATCCATCTTTGGAATATGGTGGTTCTTCCGTCCAACATTAGAGTTTATGAAATCATGATTAAAATTTATTTTTTTCTCATCATGAGTTTCCTCTACTATCTTTTCGCCATTAGGAAACATTTCTTGTATCAACTTTGCCAAACCTTCGATGTCTACTTTTATGTTTTCCATTTTTTCATCGATCTTAGCTTCCATGCCCACTTCCATGCCTTCCATCTTAGCTTCCAAACCATTCATATT
>JAXQQM020091290.1:0-39236 GCA_034641835.2 Pinus albicaulis | reverse complement strand
CCTTCCAAACTGGTGCATAGAGATAACATATAAAGGGATGTATATCTCAAGGAAACAAGGGTTTCCTATGATGAACTGGGAAAGTGCAGGAGGCACGGGGAATCAGACTTGGATAGGGAATACCAACCGAGTATAATAATAATAATTCTCTCTCTCCCCCTTAGGCCATACACATGAGGGCTTTTTATAGTCCCTTCAAGTAGTTTTAAGAAGAAACAACAAGCACGGCTGGGGTGGTATTGGAACTTACCCAGTAACCAACAACCCGCCGCAAAATTAGGATTTTTATATATTTTTTAATCATTTTAATGGCATACGCGAAAATTCTAGCTGTACGCGTATACACGCGAAAGTCTAGCTGAACTCGTGTATACACGCGGAAAAGTATGGGCATAGTCGCGTATGAGGGATTTTACACTGTTTTTAAGTGAATTTGTCCAAGTCTATAGGAATGGGTGCCCAAAAGCCATGTAGCAATCATGAATCATGTCAAAGTGAGAAATGATGCTATAACAGATGCCCCCTAATATATGAGGTCAGAAGGGGTACATGATGGCCGAAATGTATTATGCACATAGAAAGAACTTCGCAAGGACAAGAGAGGACTTCACAAGATTTCAGCCTGCCAAAAACCAATGAAAGAAACCAGAGAGTCAACTCATGCTGAGGCGGGCGTACCCATGCTCAGTCAAAAATACATCATATGGAAAGTACTGAAATAGATCCAACATGTATACAAGTATAGCTGAAATGTAAGTACACAATGAATCATCTGAGCATGGCCCGGAAATACAAGTCTGAATCAATGTCCAAGTATCACATATAGAAAGCTGATCAAAAATGGTGAAACTGGATGTCTGATCAAATAAGTAACTGAATCTCCAAGTACCGAATCATAAGAGGTGGATCAAACGGTACAATCACGCAACTCGGGGACCAACATATAAGATGTTGTTGTGCTGAACTGCAACATATAAGGGTGGACTGTGTCACTGGCAGAAGCTGGATGAAATGTCAACAGTGAACCGAAGCATGTTGATGCAAACCCGAGGTCTTCACCGATCACTATGGCACAATTCTACACAATGGGAATGAATGAGCTAAAGTCGAACACGTGAGAAATCGTTTGATTACCGGTCAATAATGTAAACTGTTAAAAAACGCGAGACAACCCACCGATAATGATAATGAGTGTCAAGGTGCCCTAGTACAATCCAACAAGTGCGAATAAATGAGATGAAGTCAAACACTTGTAAGAATCTATCAATCAGGAGGCAATAATGAATCCTCACCGTCGATAGCGAAGAGTCCGCCACCGATGACTGCAAACCTACACCACAAATACTTGCATCTATTCCCGCAGCAATGAGTCGGGAGTCGATGTGGAAAAAGATCTCGCCGGGAAGGAAGGCATTAAGGGATTCCACTTTGCCCGAAATGGGCGAGTGTAACCCGCGTGTGCCAAGATTTGGAAGGAATCGACGAAGCAAGTAGAGTGATGGAACTAAAACCGAAGTATGCCGAACATGCTAAAGATGAAGCTAGCGCATCGGAAGAAACCCTTCCGAACCAACCAATAATGCCGACACAGAGGCGAGAAATCCACCGATAGGGTCAAATGGAAATCCAGGCATCGCACGAATCCCAAGTGTGATAATGCCGACGTCGAACACAGTGGAAACCACCTCGCTCAAAGACCCATAATGATGATCAAATGCCGAGCACAAGGTCACCTATCAATGATGGAAATAGGGCCAAGGTGCGGCTCTAGGTTTACTCTCAGAGAAATATGTCGTAGTCGATAAGAGACAAACCCATATCAGTTATGTCATTGGGACTATCTCAAACCAACACGAGCGTAAGACCAAAACATCCGATGTGATAGAACATGATACCGACAAGACCGGAAGGTCCGACCGAATAATGAGTCAAGAGACACCGCAGTAATGGCCGACTCTGGTTATACTTCCCTTGAACAAAAGCACAACTCGTGATGACCATGGCAGTAAAAAGTGACATTGTATAAGTCTGCTATGCAGGAGGCAAAAACAAACTCTCCATATGATTGGAAGAGATAACCAATCGGGGGAGGACTGACCTGTGAAACAAGGCAAAGGCTGAACCTAGGTCAAAACTAAAACCATCCCAAATGAAGAAAATATATAAGTGTATGTGCTTTGTTCAAGGGCGACAAACTGACACTGTACTGCCATCAAATTACGAAATTATATCCTGTTCCCACTCTTTTTGTTATATTTGATTTTTTTGTCTTTTTCAAATAAGCCTGTAAAAGAATAAAAGAATGCTATAGTACGATGGATAGAACGAGTATCAAGAAACAGATGCACTAGTTCTTGGATTGGAACAATCCTATGCCCAATGCAAGGTGGCGAAAACTGTCACATGATACTCGTGAGAACGTTCCATCCATGGGTACAAAGGTGTCAAGTCGTGATAGCTAAGTGCATGCAATGGTTAACTTGTACGTAAAGTCAAGGTCAAAAGTTGGCTTAAACATAGAGTCCAAATGAAGCCGGCTAAAGGCCGTGATAAACAAGTACCAATATGCAATGCAGCAAGAATACAACTTAACGACACCAGGGAGCCTCTAGGTATGTTTAAAAATGATAAGTGATGAAGGAGAAGAATGAGCTTCCAACAGAAGACATGCTGGACTAAAGAGGACTCCCGAGCCTATAAAGCAAAGATGGGCAACAAGTGATAGCGAGGAACTAACTAGGAAGCCCATGTAAAGGAAGGGCTCACCATCATCATGATTAAAAATCTAAGGAAAAGGGAAATGGGTGTAATACTCATGACCTGATGGGATCGACCCTAAGGCAAGTGATCAGTATGGAGGCTAGAATGCAAGATGCAACGGAAAGTGATTCCCTAACCTATATTCCAGTGAAGATCATATACTTGCCGTGAAGAGTCTGAAATCATGGATCAAAAACCGGGAAAAATCTCAAAATCATCAAAATGTACCTGAAAACATACCAAACTGGACACTTCCAAGCAATCAAGTTATACAGCATAAGATAGATCGAAAAAATAAGAATAAGGAAATTTTGCGAAAATTTTCAATTTTTTAGCCATAAATACACAAATTACCTCTCATTTGGTTCATTATTGCATAGCTGATTTGGAAAAAGTGCTCTGGAGCTAAAAAATTGTTTCGTCAAATCAGGAACAACCGACCGTCGGAACTCAGCGAAACTTCAGGTAGGCTCCTTAATCATCCTGTTTATTCATTTTGTCCGTTTAAAAATTAAAATTAAGTGATCTTTTTCCTTGAAACCCTTATTAAAAAATGCGTATCTGCGCATACGCGGGTTCAATGAAGGCAAGTCGCGTATACACGCGACTGTGCACAGGGAAAGTCGCGTATGCGCAGGTCCGATTTCAAAAAAGCGTTTCTAATGCAAATTTTGATGAAATTTCTCAGGATGACCATCTCATGGAGGGAACGTGAGCATAGCCCAGTAGACCAAGAGGTCATGCAGGACCGCGCAGCACAAAACATCCTCAACCGCGGACATCGAAATTCTTCAAAATGCCCAATAGGAAAAGTAATGTGCGATTGCTTGAAATGCTCGTAAATTACTGGGAACCAGATCAGGATTGCTTCATAATTGATCAGATGCCACTACGCATAGAAGTGGAGGATATATATTTCATCACTGGACTCTCCAGGAGGGGAGACACAGTAGACCTTCACGGAAAACCCCTGGGAGGGTTAACTGTGGAAGATTATGTCCAGTTATATTGCGTAGATAATTCCAAGAAATTTGGAATGCAGATTGCTATTAGAGATATCAGGGATTTGCACATGAAGATCCTCCTGTTCACCATCGGCAGAGTGGCAGGATCTGCCTCACTGCATCAGGCGTCCAGGACGCTAATGAGTATAGCTGTAGAGTGTTTGATTCACGTCTACGATTGGTGCACAGCCCTGATACTGAATATGAAACAACAGCTGACTTATATTCGCCAGACCAAAACTAAACACTTTGGCTATGGTACCATTTTGACAACATTCTTCTTTGAGAGAGTTCCAGCTTTGAGACCCAGAGTCATCTCGACTATCAGCAGCCCGCGGGACCCAAGAATTGCCCGTTGGGCAGACATGATGAAGAGACTGGGGGGCAGCGAGGTACCCCGGACCACGTGGGACGATGAGTTCTTTCTGTGGTGGGGAGAACAAATCATCGCAGTGGACGACTATCCCTATGCTGGGATGGATTTCCGAGGAGATCCAGATCTAGTACTTCCACTCGGCGCAGCATGGGGAGCAGTCGGTAAGTTTTCGCAAAATTTTTTGACTTATATGATTTTTTTGGATTTTTTCAATTATGTATGAAAAAATGAAAAACAAACATGTTTTTGATTGGATTCATAATGACTGACAATTAAAAATGATCATGTTTCAGATATTGGACCAGTTCGTCCTGAGGTCCTACCGCGCCACAAGCGCCGCAGAGGTGAGGCAGAGACAGTGGATTCCGACAGGACTCTCCAGGCCGTTCAGAGAAACTTGGAGGGACTGGCCCGCCAAATCCCTATGGCTGCCGTGGAGGACTTGCCGGAAGCCGTCCAGAGACGGGTTGTAGGAGTACCACGAGACTGGTTTAGACTATTCCGCCGTGTGGCCACTGCAGTTATGTTCTATAGGAACACGACTTCTGGGCAGGGTCCTCAGGAGTAGACAGATTTTATATATTAGAAGACTGTATATTCTTTTTTGAGACTGAACATGATGGGGCATAAGCCCAAGTTTTGTACGAGATTATGGATCCAAATTTTGTAAATTTAACACTCCGATGATATATACAAATGATATTTGATGTGATGTGATAAATATATCAAATGGTGATGCGTAAGCAGACTGGAATTTATTGTATTGAATTATTAATATGTTAATCTAAAGCTTGATTAGCCAATGAGTCATTAGGTTAATCATTGTACCGAGGAATATGAATGAATGTTAAAAATTGAATGATCTTTGTAACAAACGTACCCTCAAGAACAATCGTAATAAAATTGGATCTCGTACCCGATAAGTGTTGTTCAACTGCGACACCACCAGCTGGGGGTCCAAGAAAACTACCAACGAATCAACACCCAAGGATATTGCCTCCGAGAGTAGATGAATGACTGCAGTGTATTCTGCTACGTTATTGGAAGCAGGACCACTGCAGACCCCTCTTGATACCAACAGCTGACCGGAAGGATAGTGTAGAACCCAAGCCGCGGAAGCTAAGTTCCGGGTGTGTCTACTAGCACCATCGGCGAAACCATAATGACTCATGACATCAACACAACATGCCAAAGAAGATCAAAAACATCACCATCTCATCAAAAATTGAAAATCAAACAGATATGTACAAAACAAAAACTACTATATACAAAGCAAAATGCCGGGGCAAAGCCTAGGCATAATACTTCTTCAGATAGAGCCCATTTCGGGGCTCCGACAACTCATTTCCTTCAAAGTCAACCAAGGTATACGCTCCTTTCTTAAGGACCTTCTTAACGATATAGGGGCCATACCACATCGATTTAAACTTTCCCCGCCCCCAAGGCATCTTTTTCTTGGGCATAGACCAAAACAATACCACCTTCTAAAAGACCCTAGAGTTAACCGCCTTATCGTACCGAACTTCTAACTCTTTTTATGCGTTTCGTTCAACGTGGCGCATCTCGACGCCGCTCATCAAGATGTTCCGTATGAAGAAGCCGCTCCGCGTACTAGAAGTGTCGTGTAGCTCAATGCCTAATGGCGGGAAGGAGTCTCGCATTCAATAGGAAATATGATTCACCCCCGTGACCAACCGAAACGGAGAGGAAGCCAGCTATGTGCTTTTAACTGACTCAGTATGCCCGTAGGCAAGGTGATATAGCATAATATGCCAGCTTGGATCTATGTTGTCAATCATTCAAAGAAGAATTGTCTTCAAGGATTTATTCACTTCAGCTTCACTTGCCCATTGGCCTGAGGATAATATGGAGATGAATGCTCCTGCCGGAAACCCAATTTAAGAGCCAACTCAGCCATCATACTATTCTGAAAGTGACTGCCATGGTCAGTGACAATCTCTCTAGGTATACCTAAACGAGCGATAACTTGGTTGAAGAAGAAAAGAGCTGCAGTCTCACCATCGTTCCCAAAAGTAGGCATAGCTTCGACCCACTTCGTAAAGTAGTCTACCGCTACGATAATGTACTTGTGACCTTTTTCCGAAGGCGGGTTACAAGTAGTATAATCCATACCCCACTTTGTAAAGGGTCCGACAGTAACGACTGGAAAAAGCGGAGCTGGATGAGCGCGCATTTTTCGAGTATACACCTGACAAGGATGACACTTCTTGACCGATTCAATGCAATCTTTGAAAATTGAGGGCCAGAAGTATCCTGCACGCAAAATCTTTTGGGCTGTAGCAAGCCCTGATAAATGACCCCCACAAGCTCCACTGTGAGAATCATTGAGCACAGCCTCAGCTTCTTCGAAAGTTAAGCAGCGTCTTAAGATTGAATCAACCCCTCGACGGTACAAAGCATCACCAATAATCAGATAATTCTTGGCTAAGTGACGCAGCTTACGACGCTCATCTTTCGAAAAAGAAGAGGGAAACTTCGCAGTCTGGAGATACACAATGATATCCCCATCCCAAGGATCTTGTGGAGAGATTAAAAACAAGTGTTCGTCCGGAAAGGACTCATCATAGATCATCTCCTCACCACAAGGCAACTCGGAGATCAATTCCGCAAAGACTAATGACTTCTTGGATTTGGCAGATATGAACTCTAGATCAAATTCCTGTAATACCACAATCCATCTATTATATTTTTCCCCAATCACTCGCCTGCTGAGGACAAACTGAAATGGATTGGAAGCTGCCAAGACATAAGTTTTGCGAAGAATAATGTAATGCCGGAGTCGCTGCACAGCATGGACTGCTGCTAAGGCTAATTTTTCTATCGGGGTGTATCGAAGTTCAGTTCCTACCAGTCCTCGACTAAGGTACTAAATAACATGCTCAATAAGAGCATCATCCTTCTGAACCAGAACCATACCAATGGTAGATTCTGCTGTAGCCAGATACAAAAGAAAATCTCTGCTATAATCGAGTGGACTCAGTAAAGGAGCAGAAGTCAATGCCTTTTTCAAGGCATCGAATGAGCGTTGAGCATAGTCGTCCCAAAGAAAAGGAACTCCTTTCTTCAACGGTCTCATATATCCCTTTGTAATCTCAGCATAGTTAACGATAAACCTCCGAAGAAAATTAGACTTCCCTTGGAGACTTTGAAGCTGACGAATTGAAGACGGGGGAGGCAACCGAAGTATTGCCTCAACCTTGAAGGGATCTACCCTTATCCATTCCCTAGACACGATAAATCCCAACAGCCGACCGGATGTTACCGCGAAAACGCACTTGTTCGGATTCAAACGAATTTTATAAAAACGACATCTATCAAATATTTGCCGGAGGTGACCAGGATGATCCATCCTCTTTTGAGAATGAGCAGCTAGATCATCTAAGTATGCCTCGATAATTTTCTTGATGTTGTGGAAGGCGTAAGACATGGCCCGCTGAAAAGTAGCTCCAGCATTTTTAAGACCAAAAGGCATTTTCTTATACGCAAACGTACCCCAGGGAAAAATAAATGCGGTCTTATGTTGATCTTCTGGACGGATAGTAATTTGATTATAACCAGAGAAACCGTCCATGAAGGAGAAAATCTCGTTACCGGCACACTCGTCGATAATCTGATCAATGAAAGGTGTGGGGTAATTATCCTTAGGACACGCCTTATTCAGGTCTCTGAAATCGATGCACACTCGAATAGTTCCTTGCTTTTTATCAACCGGAACGGGATTTGAAACCCATTCAGTCAGAGGAACTGGGAAAATAAATCCCGCCTTAAGCAACTTTTCAACTTCAGCCTTGATAGCTGCTACCTTCCTAGGATTAACCGGACGAATTTTTTGCCTGACCGGCTTAGCGTTTTCATACGTCTTGATCTCATGCTGGACGATAGATGGGTCTATGCCAGGCATTTCCTCATAAGACCAAGCAAAAACATCCCTATACTCTTTGAAGAGCTTGGTATAGATTTGAATCTCGTCACTGGAACATTCAACTCCAATGAAGACATTCTCGACAACATTGGGATTCCTGGAGATGTTCACCGAGATAGTAGGAGAGATCACAGCCATGTTCCCTTCAGCATAAACCTGTGCTGGTGCTAAAGGGCTCAAGACTGGGTGAACAGGTCCAGGAGACTGAGGACTTGGAAAACTTGTTTCGACTTCGCCCAAGTCAGGTAGGAAGTAAGACCGATGATGCAAATCATCCCACGGTCTATCTATACCTGTCATCGCTTCCAGGATGGCCTCTTCAGATGGAAGAGTGGTATCTAGACAATCCTGGGCAGAAGAAGAAGTAAGCGTCCAAGCCGGAGCCACATCGCCATCCAACTCTTCCGGCGAAAGAGGAGCTGGATCAGACTCTGCAGTGTCAACAACAGACTGATATGCAATCTCAGCTGCAGAAATCGGGAATGCCATTCCACCCACTTGCCCTTCCTCCAATGTGGCCGTTGGAGAAGGTAAGGTCCAAGGGTCCGAAAAATAATGAGTTCGAAAGAACTCTCTTCGAAGGGGAGCCTTGGAGGATGAAATAGCATTAATAGACACCTTAGGAGGAGGAAGATCAAAAGAACCCATCAGGGAAGAATACATTCCAACTCCTAGATTCTCAACAGGCGCCTTAGAATTATCCAACTTAGGAACAGATGAGTCAGAAGGCGCATCTAGGTCTACAGGAGGACAGTCCAGTTGATCCACCGTGACTATCCTCCCTTCGTGGGGGAAACATACAATTCGAAATAATGAGGATGCAATAGCATCCATCTCATATATCCAGTTCCTCCCCAACAGAAGGTTGTAGTCCAAGGCCGCATCCACTACCTCAACCTCTATGTTAACGGTTTTGCCCCCAACACAGATGGGCAAAGCCGGGACAATACCATGGGGTCTGTGAGAATGACCATCGAATGCAGTAAGAACAGTGCTAGATGGAACAGCTTTGGGAGATCCAAGTGTCTTCCAACATGCCAGAGACATCACGCAAGTAGAAGCACCCTCATCAACAACCGTGCGAAAGATATTAGTCTTCCGATACGATGATTTAATATGGAAGGCCATATGATGAGGAAGTCTCTTCTTAAAATTATTCATATCAAAAGTAATCAGAAGAGAATTTTTCGGATCAATAGCCCCAATGGCAGCGACCAAGGCACTGCACTGAGCCGGACAAGACTAGAGTACCTCTAAAGCTGACATAGCACAAGGACTCTGCGCCAGATCTTCTACAATCGAGTAGTTTTGGGCAGCCCTCGCGTTCGGATTAATCGTTGACCACTTAGAAGATGCTTTCGGCATCCGAGGCATAGACTCAACAGTTGGCTTCGTGATGTGAAGCGGCTCAGTAGCATCAGGAACTTCCTTAGCTTTCGAAGATTCCTCTCCGCCATAATCACGGGATCTCGTAGCAACATCCACGTGAGCACTCATCATAAAGATATTCGATGGAATTTCCCCTTCCTGAGGACCTCCAGAGGAAGCCCCAGGATTTTGATTCGCGCCAGCAATTAATTGCTGCTCTTGGGGAAAAGGGTTTGTTAGCACAGCCTGGGAACTAGAAGAACCCTGCTGAGATAACAGGCGCTGAGCATCCTGAATTTTCGGGCAAAGGTGTGTGAGATGGTCTCCAGCACAAAGCTTGCATGGAAACTTCACTTTATTTTTCTCCTTTTGACCCTCACCAACACGCTCGTTGGTTTTATTTGCATTTCCCTTCCCATTCTTGTCCTTCTTCTTGTTATTATGTCCCTTCTTCTTCCCATCGGATTGTTGATTTCCTTTGGGTTCGGAAGATTGGACAGCATTTATGGACAAAGAGTGGGAAGGGGATGAATCAGCAGGCACAGCCTGACCAGAAGGAGCAGATTGTAAAGACAACTGCTGCAATTGAGAAAGCAGGCTGGCTGCACTACTATTGACCGATCCGACAAGCCCGTCACCATGCGGACCAGGTTTGGGTTTCGATAAATCCAACTTGGAGCGAGGAGCATTGGGCAAATACTTATAAAGTACCCCAGACTGAGAATAGATCAGTTCTAACTGCTGGGCCCTAAAGATGGCCTGCTCCTCGGAATATACCCCTGACATGGATACATCCTTTGAAATGTCTGACTGAAGCGATTTCAAAAACCACTCGAGAAGGAACTCACTTGGAATATGGGCTTTGATAAGCCTCTTCCTTCTCCTCCATTCCTGAATGTGATCAGAAATGTGAGTTGCCTCATCCTGCTTAAAATTAGCCAGGAGTTCGGTCCCAGCCTCATATCTGACAGGCAACTGAAAATGGTTAAGAAATGTGACAGCCAGTTCTCCAAATGTGGCTAAACTGCCCCCAGTGAGCTCTATATACCATTTTGCGGCATTTCCAGTTAAGGTGCGTTGAAATAATCTCAATCTAATCGAGTCGTCGATCAGAGAGTTCGAAGAGCACCATAAGTGGAAAGTGGTGATGTGGTCTGCCGGATCTTCACCATTCTTACCTTCAAACTTAGGAATGTCCGAAGGAAGTTTGGTTGGAACCGGAGGCCACCCCGGACTATACCGAATCGGGTCATTAGTTAACTTCGACAAGTCTGGCAAGTTTAACGTTGCCAGAAATGGTAATCGAGGCGGAGCCTGAGAATTCCATCCTTGATGGGATGGATTTCCAACATTCTGAAAAGAATAGCCTGGATTTGATGAGGCACCAGGCTGCCAGAAAGGACCCGTAGAAAACGGAGAAGAACCTCCTCCCCACGCCGAGTTACCATAACCCAGACTAGTTCCCCCCGCTGAAGTATTGACTGAAGAGGTAAGCCCCTGGTAGGGGTTCCATGCATTAGATAGAGGAGAAAAAGACTGATAAGCACTCGATGCAAGGAAAGAAGCATTCCCTGGATGACTCGCGATGAAATGATTCCCTGCCCCCGACGTTGCAAACATAGGATTCCACCCCATAAAAGCAGTCGAACTTGGCCCCTGAGCCCAAGGATTGAAACTTTGGGTCTGGGACGTAAAAGGAAACGACCCTAAAGAAGGATTGGGACTAGGAATATGCCCAGTCCCAAAGGGGAAACCCCGAAAAGAAGCTGATCCACTAGCCATGTTGGACATGGGCGTAGATCCAGCTGCACCGGCGGTAAAGGAAAAAGAGGGATTTCCAGCAATGGACATCCCTGAAACAAAGGGACCAGATTGAGAAGCATATGCTTGGGTGAACCCAGAGCCAAACATAGCAGTGCTAGAAGCACTCGAAGATAGAGCAAGAGTGCCCCCTGCCTCGATAGAAGCAGGGGTCTGAATGCCCGCAGCACTCACGGTAGAAGCCGCGTTCCCAGTCGTGGCCATCGAAAGATAAGAAAGATATGGAAGATCCGGCGGTCTCTCAGACTCCGGTCCGACGTACTGAATAACAAACGGATGATCAGGAGGAAGAGGAGATGGACCTATAGCTGCAGGCTCAGGTATATCTTCTATCTGAAAATCTTCTTCCTGAGGAAACAACACTCGCGAGGTGAGCGGAACGCTCCTCTCGGAACCGACACCGGAATCAACAATGAAACCTTCAGACCTTAGTGGAGGATCTCTCTCCACAGCGTCAAACCCCACAGGGTGAAAACCACCTGCTAAATCGCTCCTACGCCTTCTCGAAGAAGGCTCTGCACTCTCGGGAGATAACCCCCGGATTCTCCTCGAACGTCGAGGCGCTTGATCAGCCACTTTTATAGATTTATTATATTAGACTCAAAAAAGTGAAAAGCTAGGCAAGCTAGGAGCAAAGAGCACTCAAAAAAATAAAAATCCCTGAGAAACAGCAAGCAAACAGCCTCCAAGTATTTCCGCTCCGGGTGATGAGGACCGGACACCAAAATACAGGAAAGCGAAGTATAGGGCCTTCCGAAAGCAGTCTGGGATGATTAGGGCCCAGAACAACTAGCGAAGGTATCAGAAACAGTTACGCCGACCTCCTAACGACAACCTTTGTCGGCTCAAGCACCCAAGCTTCGCAAGGGCACCC
The DNA here is from genome assembly GCA_034641835.2 of Pinus albicaulis. NCBI lineage: Eukaryota > Viridiplantae > Streptophyta > Pinopsida > Pinales > Pinaceae > Pinus > Pinus albicaulis. The sequence goes on along the minus strand of JAXQQM020091290.1, from coordinate 27,090 downwards.
CCCAGAAGTACTGCTGAAAGTGATGCGACGTCTGCCTCAGGTACCACGGGTATTCCCCCCCGCAGTCACCTGTGTGGAACCTAGGAACGGAAACTATGGACACCAATCCGTATCAGAAGCTGGGTGGAACGGTCTTGAGGTCAGATTCAGCTAATCGGAGGGGGGGTATCCCTCTTCTTAACCTTCACTTCCCCTCGCGCTTGACTCTCGGATGAGAGCTTTCCCAGTCCACTTCACGGAGTTGGATTTCGCTCAATTAATCAACTTCTATGTTTGTTTGAGCGGCCTTGGAGAGTTAACTCTCCACTCACCTATTCCAAGGCCCTACAACCTAGCTATTTGGTGATTGACACTTAGTAAAACTTGCTAGTTGATTTTAGATTAAATCGCTTATTTTAAGGGCTGTTGTATTAAGTCACAAGGATATGGAGATGAAACCAATGGTGTTTTGACGCAAAAGAAATTAATAAAAACCTGACTACATGCACATGCAGTTCTTTGTCTTTCGATGAAGAGCAATTTCTATACAGGTTCTACGAGACTAAAAAATTGTATTTTTCTTTTCGAATTACAAACCCACACTCACAAAAACTAAGAAGCTAACTAAATGATTCAATGCATCTAATGCAAATCACTACAAGCATGTAAATTCTAGGATGCAAAAATCTCTTAAAACAAAGGTGAAATTTCCCAAAAAGCTCCTTCAGTTTTAACTCATCTTTTGTTGTCCAGAAAGCCAATTCTTGAAAACAAGGAATCTTAATATAAGACAGAAAAAACACTTAACAATAAGAAGAAGAAATCAAATGACAACTTCTCCTCAAAATCAAGCCAAAAACTAGAAGCAAGAAACTTCACAAAAGCTCCAAAAGATATGACCAAACGAAAATGAAAAACGCAACAACAAAAACAAAAACAAAACCAAATGTTTTTCGAGTTTTTGAAATGCAAAAAACAAAAAGCAAAACAAATGTTTTTTGGACTTTTTAGTTTTATAAAACAAGAGCTCAAAAAGACCAAGCACAACTATCACAATTCAAGCCAAAACGAGACCGAATTTCAAGTACAAACTTCAACTATGCTCCCAAACCTTATAAAGCTAATGATAGCAAGATCAATAAGAGCAACGGAAGACCAAAAACTCAGCCAAGCAGCCTAGATGAATAGTGCAAACTTGCCGCAACAAAAGACTCCAAAGAAGCAAGAAAAGTTCTTTGAAAATTGCAACAAAACCCTAGCCTATGAAACTCAAGAAAACCAATCGAAAACAAAGAAAAAAACGCAATGCAAAGCACAACAAAAAGATAGGAGCGAGTCAGTGAGCAGAAGCTCTCTGTTCTGATAAAGCAGAACAGCCAAGAATGCTCAGAAAGCGATCTTGGAACTCAATCCAGGAGTGCCAGCACCAACAAGAACACTCTGCCAAAAAGATTAGTTTTCGAACCAACGAAAGAGAAACAAGACTTGAAACCACTTCCTTCACACTCCAGTAAGTACAGAGACTCTGCAGACACAGGCCTCCACAGCCAGAAAGGACCAAAAACACCAGAATCCTAAAAATTCAAAATCTGCCTAGGTATACGCGACCTTGCAGTTATGCAACCAGCGTGTATACGCGTCTGTGTTAAGGGAAACTCGCGTATACGCGGGTCCCTTTAGACAAACTCGCGTGTATACGCGACTGTGTGCAGAAAAAAGAGCGTATACAAAGAAAGATAATGAAAAACAAAAAAGGACAAGCCTGGGAAAGACACCAAGACTTCAGACTGACTGCAAGAAAATAAACTGGACTGTAAAAGACAGAAAAAACTGTTGGCAACATACCAAACAGCTGAAACAACCCAACAGGAGAATCACAAGAATGTGATCCCCAGCGGAGTCGCCTGTTTTGTTTCGGGGAATGAACACCCTAGAGGTTGGTTGGGATACAACCTCCACAGAGCAGGGGCGTACTACTTAAAAGAGACTCACACAACCATGCACGTTCAGAAAAACTAAATAGAGCAGAATGAGAGATTTACCCGTTGGTCCTACGTTTGAAGTAGATCCACGTGGAGTCCAAACTCCCTGCAACCGTCCTTCCTCCTTAACCTGAAATACAAGAAGAAACCAGCACAAAGGACAAGTTGTACAGCATATATCTACTCTAAATGTTAGTGAGATTCATATTAAACATTAAATAAATCATAATGAAGGCTTGTATAACAAATATTCTCATACATTAAAGCATACACTAACACGTTTATTTCGGGAACAGCATGATACTTCTGTATTATAAATAGTACGTACAAAAGTAATCAAGAGGAGAGATCACCTGATCCTTCCAAGGCCTTCGCAGACCGTCGTTCGGATCCGTCCAGCCCTTGCCTCGCTAAGACTCCTTCCAAACTGGTGCATACGAGATAACATATAAAGGGATGTGTATCTCAAGGAAACAAGGGTTTCCTACAATGAACTGGGAAAGTGCAGGAGGCACGGGGAATCAGACTTGGATAGGGAATACCAACAGAGTATAATATCAATAATTCTCTTTCTCCCTTAGGCCATACACATGAAGGCTTTTTATAGTCCCTCCAAGTAGTTTCAGCAGTTGGAAACAGTTGGCCACGGGCTGGGGTGGTTGAACTACCTGAGTAACCAACAACCCAGCGCGAAATTAGGGATTTTTTATATATTTTTTAATCATTTTAATGGCATACGCGGAAAAGTCTAGCTGTACTCGCGTATACACGCGGAAAAACACGGGCATAGTCGCGTATGAGGGATTTTACACTGTTTTTAAGTGAATTTGTCCAAGTCTATAGATACGCGGAAAAGTCTAGCTGAACTCGCGTATACACGCGGAAAAGTATGGGCATAGTCGCGTATGAGGGATTTTACACTGTTTTTAAGTGAATTTGTCCAAGTCTATAGGAATGGGTGCCCAAAAGCCATAAAGCAATCATGAATCATGTCAAGGTGAGAAATGATGCTATAACAGTGGTGCAAATCTCATGCACAACTGATCCTCCAACTGATAGCTATACTCACCCTTTCATCTACCTCTTCCACTGGTCTTTCACTGAACTGTCCATGCACTGAGTTAACTGATGTGTTCTTTAGTTGAATAATGAGTTAATAATTAGTGAATTAAATAATATTTAATTCACAAAACTCATCTCTAGTGTATTAGCCAGTTAAACTAAATACAACTAGTTCAACTAGTTAACCAGAACACCACCTCCATTAACTCCTCAATCAACTCCACCAAAACTCTGCCACATGAGTCTAACTGAAGTCTAACATGCAAGATGCCATCAAACCCTAGGAACCACGTGATTCCTCTGTCAGATGCATGAGCCACCTCCATGACTCGAACTGAAGTGCTCCAAGAGAGTAAACTGTTGTTGATAGTCTAAATATTATTAAGGGTAAATAATATTTGACTTCCATATTTTTAGGAGAGGCAGTCTAAAAATAGCCTGTGACCTAAAAATATGAGTCTCATCTATTTTTACCAACATGTCGCATACTTCAAGAATCTCCAACTGGAATCCCCGAATCATGCTCCGTATGTCTAAAAATAGACATAGTCTAAAAATAGATTTTTCAACAAAAAATCACATGTGTGGTCCCCACCTAGTTTAGGTGATCACTTTCCAACTAGGATCAGGAAAGATGTTTCAGGAGGCCTCCTTCACTGTTTCTTGTTGCCATTTTCAACACTCCCTCTCAACAAGAAAGGATTGTCTTTGCATGCGACATGCAACTCCATGCATTCGCCCTGCAACCTCCACAAGCGCCATTCAACTCCATGCATGCGACATGCAACTCCATGCATTCGCCATGCACCCTTTGCATGTGCCATGCAAACTCATGCATGCACCATGCAACTCCATGCATCTGCTCTGCAACTCCTCTGAAACTGAATAGGCTCCAAACAACTTAATCAGTCTTGACGCATCTAGCATCTATCATCAAAGTCTTCGACTTCTGCTGGTACCAACTGCACATGTCATCAGGAACTACTGCGATGTTGAACTCTTGCACCCATGCACTCTTGCACTTGCTGTCAACTCTGATCCGCGCTCCAGTATCCGACACTGTCACTTTGATCTGCCTGCATCATCTCCAACTGATCTTGCTACTTCCATGCTGTGGGCACCTCGTAGCCAGGTTCAATCCATGAGATCCACACCATCTCATGAATCTGCCCAGAAATCTCCTCTTGGGATCAATCATGCATGTCGCCCCACCTCCTACCTGGTGGTATAGCTGCATGCACTCCCTCTGCCCGTCTGGCACGAAATTTCTCTGCATGAGTGGTCTCTTCCACTCCATGATCCTCTTGTGGCTGCTCCACACCCCGAGGTTCACTTTCACCTGCATGCAAAACCCGCTCCCTCTCAAGCTCCAATTGCATGTCTTTCTCGCCTGCATGCAACACTTGCTCCCTCTCAAGCTTCAGTTGCATGTCTTTCTCCTACTTCCCAACAATAGGAAGCTCCGTAGACATCCCATCTACTTCAAGTCTGTAGAGATTCTTTGCCTGAATCCCAACCTTCTTGACTTGTCCCGTTGCCTTGTGCCAAAGGAAAACTTTTCCTTCTCTGAAGACAACTTCATACCCTTTATCCTCTAACATTGCAACTGAGATCAAATTCTTTGTTAGACCTGGTACATGCAATACATCTTGTAAAAGAATGAGTTTACCTGACTCCCTCTGAAAGGTTATGGTACCAATGCCAGTCGCATTGTATCGTCCACCGTCGCCCAACTCAACATGCATCTAGAGACCTTTCTCCACCAAGTCACTGAAAAGATTTGCATCTCCCATCATGTGAAAGGAAGCGCCACTATCAATATACCACCCCGATCCCAATGCACTAGACAACATGCATGCGATCAATGAGAAGTCCAGCTCAAATTGCGAGGCAAGAGCCTCACCAGCTGCAGTTCCCGCAACCTGCTTGTTCTTCTTCTTCTTTGGGCAATTCGTGGCGTAATGTCCATGATCGTGATAGTGAAAACACTTCACTTTGGAAATTTCACGCTCTTTACCATCCGCACCGGATTGAGAATCCTTCTCCTTGCCTTTCCCCTTCCTTGCTTTGGCAGCCAAAGCGCAGTCTTCTTCATTAGCTCCCTTTGACGAAGAACCATCTCTAGTATTTCGCCGAATCTCCTCTTGCACGAGATCAGACCACAGTCTTTCCCATCCCGGCAACTTTTCCCGACCATTGACACTATCTTGATATGCATGCCAACTCTTCGGCAAACCAAGAAGCGCCAAACTCACTAGATCCTCATCCTCCACCGGCACACCAACACTTCCCAGCTCATCCCGACATTGGGTGAACCTCGTGAGGTACTTCGGCATACTTTCCCCCTTCTCACACTTGATGTTCCTGAGTCTATCTTTGAGCGCCAGCTTCCTCTGATCGCTCTTGCTTTGGTACAGATCCGTCAAGACTTTCCACATCAAATATGGAGAGGCCTTCCCGTGTAAACTGGATACAATGTGATCCTTTACACCCTCCAACAGGATCCTTCGACATTTTGCTTGTTTCTTTTGCCATGCTTCCACAACAGCAGCATCATTAGAAGTAGGCTTTGGAATCTCTTTCTCCATGAATTCCAACAGCCCATGATCATCTAATACAGCCTCCATGCGTTCCTTCCATGCAACATAATTCGAACTGCCTTCCAAGGCATATTCTAGTCGCAACCCGATGAAAGACATTTTCACCGCGGCACCAAGAACACAAATCTGCAAACTCGAATTTCACCACCAACTGATAACTCAATCGCTTCCGATCTACACTTGAGAACAAATTATTTCCAAATCAGAGATTGACTGCATGGGCTTTTACCAGACCTTTCACTTTCCAAAGAAAGATGAATCCGGAGGCTATCTGGCCCGTATGCAGGCTCTGTCCGAGGAAATAAGTTTGCAATCATCGTAATAGATCTCGACAATTAATATTTCTCCGATACCATGTAGAAATTAACTGAATAAATCACTTATTCAATGAATATTAACCCGATCATACATCAATTTCGAATTGCATGCATAACACATAACCTTCTTCTACAATTAATTGTCACATGCGGAAAAATAGAAGCGATAGCACATCAAATCATCACACACATTAACACAGTATGTATGGGGAAAGCTTATAGTTGAAAACCCCGCAGCTATAGTATATTATAAATGGAGAGAACATGCAGCAAATACATAGTACAAACTCCTCACAAGTACTCAGTACTATCTCCCAAAGCTACACAAAAACTAGCTTGGTTTTGAACAAGTCACAGGTTCAAAACACACCCACTACCTCTCTGCCTCTATTGCGCAATCAAGGCTGGTCTAAATAGAGATCCGTGCCTGAATCTCACTGCTCCAACTCATAAGCTTGTCATTGGTAATTTCTCCAAGTGAGGTGCAAATCTCATGCACAACTGATCCTCCAACCGATAGCTGCATCACCCTTTCATCTACCTCTTCCACCGGTCTTTCACTGAACTGTCCATGCACTGAGTTAAATTGATGTGTTCCTTATTTGAATAATGAGTTAATAATTAGTGAATTAAATAATATTTAATTCACACAACTCATCTCTAGTGTATTAGCCAGTTAAACTAAATACAACTAGTTCAACTAGTTAACCAGAACACCACCTCCATTAACTCCTCAATCAACTCCACCAAAACTCTGCCACATGAGTCTAACTGAAGTCTAACATGAAAGATGCCATCAAACCCTAGGAACCACGTGATTCCTCTGTCAGTTGCATGAGCCACCTCCATGACTCGAACTGAAGTGCTCCAAGAGAGTAAACTGCTGTTTATAGTCAAAATATTATTAAGGGTAAATAATATTTGACTTCCATATTTTTAGGAGATGCAGTCTAAAAATAGCCTGGAACCTAAAAATAAGAGTCTCATCTATTTTTACAACATGTCACATGCTTCAAGAATCTCCAACTGGAATCCCCGAATCATGCTCCGTATGTCTAAAAATAGACATAGTCTAAAAATAGATTTTTCGACAAAAATCACATGTGTGGTCCCCACCTAGTTTAGGTGATCACTTTCCAACTAGGATCAGGAAAGATGTTTCAGGAGGCCTCCTTCACTGTTTCTTGTTGCCATTTTCAACACTCCCTCTCAACAAGAAGGGACTGTCTTTGCATGCGACATGCAACTCCATGCATTTGCCCTGCAACCTTCACAAGCGCCATGCAACTCCATGCATATGCTCTACAACTCTTATGAAACTGAATAGGATCCAAACAACTCAATCAGTATTAATGCATCTAGCATCTATCATCAAAGTCTTTGACTTCTGCTAGTACCAACTGCACATGTCATCAGGAACTACTGCGCTGTTGAACTCTTGCACCCATGCACTCTTGCACTTGCTGTCAACTCTGATCTGCGCTCCAGTATCCGACACTGTCACTTTGATCTGCCTGCATCACTCCAATTGATCTGCTACTGCTACACTGTGGGCACCTCGTAGCCAGGTTCAATCCATGAGATCCACACCATCTCATGAATCTTCCCAGAAATCTCCTCATGGGATTACTCATGCATGTCGCCCCACCTCATACCTGGTGGTATAGCTGCATGCACTCCCTTTGCCCGCCTGGCACGAAATTTCTCTGCATGAGTGGTCTCTTCCACTCCATGATCCTCTTGTGGCTGCTCCACATCCCGAGGTTCACTATCACCTGCATGCAAAACCCGCTCCCTCTCAAGCTTCAATTGCATGTCTTTCTCGCCTGCATGCAACACTTGCTCCCTCTCAAGCTTCAGTTGCATGTCTTTCTCCTGCTTCCCGACAATAGGAAGCTCCGTAGACATCCCTTCTACTTCAAGTCTGTAGAGATTCTTTGCTCGAATCCCAACCTTCTTGACTTGTCCCGTTGCCTTGTGCCGAAGGAAAACTTTCCCTTCTCTAAAGACAACTTCATACCCTTTATCCTCTAACATTGCAACTGAGATCAAATTCTTTGTTAGACCTGGTACATGCAATACATCTTGTAAAAGAATGAGTTTACCTAACTCCCTCTAAAAGGTTATGGTACCAATGCCGGTCGCATTGTATCGTCCACCGTCGCCCAACTCAACATGCATCTGGAGACCTTTCTCCACCAAGTCACTGAAAAGATTTGCATCTCCCGTCATGTGAAAGGAAGCGCCACTATCAATATACCACCCCGATCCCAATGCACTAGACAACATGCATGCGATCAAAGAGAAGTTCAGCTCAAATTTTGAGGCAAGAGCCTCACCAGCTGCAGATCCTGCAGCCTGCTTGTTCTTCTTCTTCTTTGGGCAGTTCGTGGCATAATGTCCGTGATCATGGCAATGAAAGCACTTGACCTTGGACATGTCACGCTCTTTACCATCTGCACCGGATTGAGAAGCCTTCTCCTTTCCCTTCCCCTTCCTTGCTTTGGCAGCCAAAGCACAGTCTTCTTCATCAGCTCCCTTTGACGAAGAACCATCTCTGGTATTTCGCCGGATCTCCTCTTGCACGAGATCAGACCATAGTCTTTCCCATCCCGGCAACTTTTCCTGACCATTGAAACTATCTTGATATGCATGCCAACTCTTCGGCAAACCAAGAAGCGCCAAACTCACCAGATCCTCATCCTCCACTGGCACACCAACACTTCCCAGCTCATCCCGACATTGGGTGAACCTCGTGAGGTACTTCGACATACTTTCCCCCTTCTCACACTTGATGTTCCTGAGTCTATCTTTGAGCGCCAGCTTCCTCTGATCGCTCTTGCTTTGGTACAGATCTGTCAAGGCTTTCCACATCAAATATGGAGAGGCCTTCCCGTGTAAACTGGATACAATGTGATCCTTTACACCCTCCAACAGGATCCTTCGACATTTTGCTTGTTTCTTTTGCCATGCTTCCACAACAGCAGCATCAGTAGAAGTAGGCTTTGGAATCTCTTTCTCCACGAATTCCAACAGCCCATGATCATCTAATACAGCCCCCATGCGGTCCTTCCATGCAACATAATTCGAACTGCCTTCCAAGGCATATTCTAGTCGCAACCCGATGAAAGACATTTTCACCGCGGCACCAAGAACACAAATCTGCAAACTCGAATTTCACCACCAGCTGATAACTCAATTGCTTCCGATCTACACTTGAGAACAAATTATTTCCAAATCAGAGATTGACTGCATGGGCTTTTACCAGACCTTTCACTTTCCAAAGAAAGATGAATCCGGAGGCTATCTGGCCCGTATGCAGGCTCTGTCCGAGGAAATAAGTTTGCAATCACCGTAATAGATCTCGAAAATTAATATTGCCTCTGATACCATGTAGAAATTAGCTGAATAAATCACTTATTCAATGGAGATTAACCTGATCACACATCAATTTCAAATTGCATGCATAACACATAATCTCTTCTACAATTAATTGTCACATGTGGAAATAATAGAAGCGATAGCACATCAAATCATCACACACATTAACAAAGTATGTATGGGGAAAGATTATAGCTGAAAACCCCCAGCTATAGTATATTATAAATGGAGAGAACATGCAGCAAATACATAGTACAAACTCCTCACAAGTACTCAGTACTATCTCCCAAAGCTGCACAAAAACTAGCTTGGTTTTGAACAAGTCACAGGTTCAAAACACACCCACTACTTCTCTGCCTCTATTGCGCAATCAAGGCTGGTATAAATAGAGATCCAGGTTCGAATCTCACTGGCTCCAACTGCGCAATTTTCATTGGTAATTTCCTCCAAGTGTGGTGCAAATCTCATGCACAACTGATCCTCCAACTAATAGCTATACTCACCCTTTCATCTACCTCTTTCACTGGTCTCCACTGAACTGTCCATGCACTGAGTTAAACTGATGTGTTCTTTAGTTGAATAATGAGTTAATAATTAATGAATTAAATAATATTTAATTAACACAACTCATCTCTAGTGTATTAGCCAGTTAAACTAAATACAACTAGTTCAACTAGTTAACCAGAACACCACCTCCATTAACTCCTCAATCAACTCCACCAAAACTCTGCCACATGAGTCTAAATGAAGTCTAACATGCAAGATGCCATCAAACCCTAGGAACCACGTGATTCCTACGTCGATGCGATGAGCCACCTCCCATGACTTTCGATAGTGCTCCAAGAGAGTAAATTCTTGTTTACGATCTAAATATTATTAAGGGTAAATAATATTTGACTTCCATATTTTTAGGAGACACAGTCTAAAAATAGCCTGGGTCCTAAAAATAAGGGTCTCATCTATTTTTACCAACATGTCGCATACTTCAAGAATCTCCAACTGGAATCCCCGAATCATGCTCCGTATGTCTAAAAATAGACATAGTCTAAAAATAGACATAGTTTAAAAATAGATTTTTCGACAAAAATCACATGTGTGGTCCCCACCTAGTTTAGGTGATCACTTTCCAACTAGGATCAGGAAAGATGTTTCAGGAGGCCTCCTTCACTGTTTCTTGTTGCCATTTTCAACAATTTAATCTCTAATATTTCCTCCTAGAAACTATCTAGGCCCTATATGCATGATGGATATCTCAAAGTCATACATATATTCAATGGGGAAAACGTCCATTCTACTGAATACCATCTGACTGATTTCCAATATTGCACTAATATATTTTTTTATAGAACTTAATGATGTTTTCTCTAGAATGTTGAATCATTCCCTAGAGGGGGGAGCTAGAAAGTGGTTTCAAAATATAGCTAATAACTCCATAGGCATCTTTATTTTGGAATAGGGCTTCCAAAATTTTAATTTTAATTTAATTATCAATAATTATTAGGTGGATGGTAGGAATTTAACCTCCATAGAATATTCCAAAATATTCTTAGTAGTATACACAAATCAAAGGCTGCGATTTATTTTCAAATTAGTTATTCCTTTTTTGTTGTTTTAATTAAATCCATTAATTAAAAATTGTCATATGAACGTGTTACAAGAAATGAGTAATGGTTTTTAGAGCATGTGGTATTGATGAGACATGGTATTGTAACAAATCCTATTACAGATTGAGAATCTTCATAATAAAGTGGGGGTGAATCTCCATGGTTAAGAATCGTGTTACATGTTTTTTTAAATGTATTTATATTTAACTTACATATCATGTTTTTTAATCATTAATAATAATAATAATAATTATTTTAAATAAAGTTATAATTTAGTTAATTTTTATGATTTTTTAATTTTAGCTACTTGAGACACATGGTGAATTAGGTACTTTGATTGATTGCACTAGATACATTAATTTCAGTGTAGATGTTGTTTCCTAATCCTATTTGATTTTTTGCACTAGATAGACTAATTTTAGTGTAGTTTTTACTTTCTAATCCTATTTTGTTGATTACACTAGATGCATTGATTTCAATGTACATGTTAATTTAAAATATGATATAACTAGATGGATTATGTGCATTAATTCAAAGTAATTAGATTAATAATGTACATTGATTCCAATACATGCATAAAAATATATTGAGAATGTGCAATGATTTTTGTGTATAAATTATGTTTGAATCGTACAAATACGATGCTTCCACAAAAAATTCGTTTCATAAGCCAATACATTTGTTTATGAAAAATGATGATGTACAAGATCATAATAATCATTATTTAAGAAATGTAAATTGCCACATTGCATTCAGTTTTGTTGCTAGAGAAAAAACAACTACTCCATGGAAATATATGATGGAGACATGGAACTTGAGCTACTTATTCCAAATGAAGTTTGAGTGGTGTTTACATCAAACATATGGACTAATGTAGTACTTATAAATGGTCATCTTTGAGTGTAGAAAAAAATGTGCATAACCTTGTAATTTTACCCCCATAACCACCTACATATGTTTCAGTAAGATTTGATAATTATGTGGGAGTTCCATGGATGAATCATCCCATAGAAAAAATCATATTACATATTTTTAAAGAGGAAATAGAAAATAACTTTATTTGAAACTCGATTGGCATTTAAAAATTCATTAGTCGCAAGGATTGACTTTGGATAAAGCTACTATTAATATTAGGAAGAAAGAGAGAAAGGGTATGAAATTTACTGCAATACATCGAGTTGAATGGCCTATCATTTTAACCTCCATTTTTCATATGATGGATATGAAAATAGGGCAAAATTAGTAGGTGTGACTATAAGAAAATCAGAATAAGAGAGGTTGAGATTGATCATAATGTAAACTATTTCTAATTGACTACATTTTTATTATTCACATTTTTCAGCATTCAACATTGTGACATTATCACTTTGTATTCAAAACTTGTATTTCATCATTTTTCATCATTGTCTATCATATCAACAAATTTAGGTAACCTAGAAATATTGAAATTAAAATAACCAGATTAATCTTAAACATATTTAACATATTTAAAATGATAAAATAAATTAGATATTCAAAAAATTTTGCCTGATCGGGAATGACTAAAACTGACCTAGATCCATCTTAACTTCAGATATATCACATGTCGACAAAGATAAATTTTCTTGAGTTGTAAACCTTTCTTCAAGTTTTACACTCAAAATAGGTTTACTCCTCGAGAAATTTGATCCCTCTCTGTGTTTAATAGACTTGTAGTTAAAATAGATATAGGTTAATTATTTGATTTATAAGTAGAATATTTTAATATGAAACAACACTAAAATAACATTGTGTGAATGCATATTTTTATAAAAACATTTATACAATGAAATAATGTGCTCCATTTTTTTAGATGTGTAATTTAATTTAGATAATTTTTTATTAACTTTTAGTTCACAACTTTTTAAAAATTGCATAGGATATAGAATTTGAAAGTTATCTTATAAATCAGTCTTGAAAATAAAAGGCTTATCCATTTTACATGAGATATTTTAAAAAATAAAATAATTCTATAATAAAATTTCCTAATATTTTCTACCCTTCCCTCCACTGATTTTGAAATTTATGTTATAAATTGGTCTTGCAAATGAAAAGCTTATATGATGTAGGAGAATTCGACTTCCAAGTCAAAATTGTATTTTTATTAGACTATGGGTCATTTCTTTACCAAGGGAGTTGGTTCTCTAAGTGAGTGATTTTGTTTAAGTTATTTATATATCCTATGTATTTAAATATTTATAGAAAATTTGTAATTAAAGAAGGAAATTGTAATCCAATCTATTCCTTAGGATGGATCTTGAGAATATTTGAGTGAGTTGGAAATATTTAAGGGTAATAAGATCCTTTGAAATATTTGTGGATTTAGAAAATCCTAGAATAGAGATTTAGGTGATGATTCTATGGATATGAACTGAATTAGTTTAGGATCCTATCCTGTATAAATGTAATAAATTTCATAATAGCTAGGAAGATAGAGAGAGTGTGGGTAAAAGGCAGGTTTGAGAGAATTTGAGGGCCAAGAAACTGATTTTATTGTAAATCTCACTGACATGTCCTTTTGTGTTCATATTAATAGAAATACTCAGTTCGAGTAAATTGTGTTATTATGTGAGATTGAGGCTTGATTTATATGTGTTGCAGGCATGACCGAAGCTTAGGAGGGACCAAAGCGCGCACACACACACACACACACACACACACACACACACACATATATATTATAGATAATTAGAGAGTGTGGAAGTAGGAGTGAGATTAAAAGGAGTGAAGAGCCTTAGAAGGAAGAGGGTGCATTAAAGAATGTAGAGGAATTGAAGCCAGAGAAATATTAGAGCCGCAACAGAAAAGAGAGGAAGAATATTCTCAGGAGAGATAGGAGTTGCTCGTTGATTAACGATGGATCAACAATCCATTAACCATATATCACATGAGTATTTTTATAGTATCGGGCTTTGTGTACAAGCAAAATGAAAGCATAAAGTCTAATGATCGAGATCATAGCGTAAAGCATCGAGGAAGCCTTCAGATTAGAGGAGGTTGCAGAGGAATGCACAAAAGGACTCACACTTAAGATCTTTTTTCTCAGGTGAAAAGTGTGTCAGTCGATGGTTCTAGGGAGATAGAACTATCAATAAGAGTCATCACTTAACAAGAGTAGGCAAAAGGATCCATCGTGGAAAGATAAGAGGAGTACTTAATGGAAATAAGCAGGTTGACTAGACTAGTTGACGTGTGATCCAACCAACCAATCGAAAGGACTAAGCTCACGTGGCATTGAGGGTCCTACCTGGAGGTTCTACCCCGACGGTTTCCATAAAATTCTTTCCCATCCAGTCAACCAACAATATTCATAAAGCGGAGGTAGAGTAAGTGGGTCCTGCTTAGATGGTTTTACCTCGATGGCTTTTGTAAACCCTATTTTCATTGTGCCGATAAAAAGAGCGGGTTGATGTGTTAGAGGCGGCAACATGGAGCTAGCATATTGGTCAATGAGACCAATGAAGAAAGTGACATGTCACGGTGGAGGAAGAATGGTGCACCAAGAAAAAGGAAAAAGGACCAAGTCATGAGGTTGGTCATATTGAGCAAGCATGAGGTAAAGTTTGAGCATCAAGAGCTATAGGGTAAGTGCTCATAACTAAAAGGTTCATGTGCCTGTGTATTACAAATAAGCTTGCATGCGGTGGTTCTTTGGGGTTTGGTTATAATGCCTCTCCTTTGCTTTATTTATAATGAAGGTTGAGGCCACAGTGGTTCTGTTATCGATTAGGTCGTTCATCTCTATGCAACGTTTGACTTTGGGGGCTATATGCAGATCTTGAAAGTGGTGGTTTCTTTGAATAGGTTTTTACTATTCCCTTGAGGCTCGTCACACTGTGATTTGGTTATAAGAGGTATTTATATCTCGTAGGATAGGTGTAAATTAGGTATGAAGGGAGCACATTTTTGGATAAGTATTGGCACTGTGGGATTTTAAGCAGGCTCATAATTGGGCTTGCATCATGTGGTATCAGAGAAGAAATGCTCTGTAAAATTCAAAATAGAGAAGCTATAAAGGAGGATCAAAAGAGATAAAGGATCTAATATGGAGGATAAATTCCATGAGTTAAATTTCTTTTGTTTTTAATTTTATATAAAAATTGAGGATTGAGGATCACAAAGTAGAGTTTGAAGAAATTTTTGGAGCATTTAAGGACCTGAGAAGACAATGGAGAATAACAATGATGAGGATAGAGACTGTAGTAGTTCAGAATGGAGGATTTTACCGATAATCATTTTATTTAGTAATAATTTGGAAGATAGAAGTTGCAAAGCAGAGGATGTGAGGAATTAGAAGGAAGGTTATTTTATTTTGATGTATAATAGATATTTGATTGAGTTTGGAAAATAAAGAGCACTGAAATTATTTTGAAGACACATAATAGAGATTTTAGTAAGCTAATGTTCTCTTTAGGCTAAAATGTGTGAGGAGGTGTGCTATTGGAGATGTTTTGAAGAAGGAGTTGGTTCAGAGAGGCGAACCAAACATGGAATATACCTTTGATAATTTGATGATACCTTTGGTTGGGAGGATTTATGTTTGGATTAGAAAAAACCATAAAGTAATGTAGCAGATGAAAAATATGGAGGAATTGATCATCATAATGACAAATTTATTATAGAAGGGAAGAGAGAGAAACTAGAGAATTTAAGAAAGTATTGTGATAGAACCTAATAGCAGGAGGAGAGATTGTGATATGAGGACATCAGAGTTCTGAAGAAGAGTGAGCAAATGAAGGTTCAGAAGCCAGACAAATTTGGAAGCTGAGGAGTAGACTTGCTCAATAGAATAAGAAGAAGAGGTTCTACTCCATGGAACCAGAAGACAGGTGACTTACAAAAAGAAAAAGTTGGGTAGAAGTTGTCAGAAAGGCAGTTCCACAATGAGTGTGGGTAGAACCATCTAGAAGAAGAAAGAAAAGGCAAAGAGGAGAGCTTGGTATTAATAGAAAACAACAAAATGATTACAGATGTGATAGGATTCTTGTAGCTCACAGGTGAACGAGGAGAGTTCACAAAGGAAAGAGGTAAAAATAGCTATTAAAATTCATGTGCAGGGTTCAAGTAAAAGTCACCATAAGAGAGAATAAAATTCCAAAGGAATAAGAATGAAGAAGAGGAATATGATTGATGAAGAAAAGGAGAGAAAGTTGGTTGAGCTAAGAGAGGATTTTTATAAGCTCAAGGAGAGAAATTTGGTTGAGCTAAGAGAGGATTTTTATAAGCTCAAGCAGCAGTTTGTAGAGTGGGGATCTTATGGTTCGATAATGAGGAATAAAAAAGTAATATGGCCTTCATTGCAAGAAGAGTTGAGACAAAGGTAAAAGGTTGAAGGACAAACTCAAATCAGTTGAGTTCGAAATGAAAGATGTGTTCTTTGGTGCAAAATAAGCTAGAGATATTGAAGAATATTTTATAGAAAATCTGCAGGAGGAAGAAGAGGCAGATGAAGCATTGAAGGAAGAAGAGAATAATGTTTTTGAATCTGACATTTTGTGTATGTATATAGGTTTGGCGGGTGGTGATCAGTGTTTGAAAGATGTATTTATGTAGGATAATGAATAAATGATACTTCTTGAGGAAATGGAATAACTAGAAAAATCTTATGAGCATAAGCTTAATAACTTTGAAGAGGTCAAATTTAACAAGGAAATTTTATACTAGAGGAAATTGAGGGAGTACCATCCTTGATTCTGGGCTTAGAGGAGGATGAAGCAACATCATTTCAGGAATATGATGCAGTTGTATAAGATGGAGCAGCCTCAGAGGATGAAACAAAAATTGAAGAAGGAGGAATATTTGAAGAAGATATGCTTGAGGAGGTTTAATTGGGGGTCTCATGCCTATGGAAGAAGATACAAGTGAAGATGAAGAGGAATGGATGACATGGAATTAAATCATGGAGGAAATTCAAAGTAATTTTGAATTGTTTGAAGAGTTAAATTTCTTGGAACAAAGGATAGAGATCCAAAAATTGCAAATTTAGGCTGCAAAAGAAGAGTTAGAGGAAGAAGAAATACTGTTTTGAAGTGATGAAAGGAAGAATACAAGTTGTAGACAACAAACTAATAAAGGGATGTGCAAGCCATAATTTAAACAGAGTTTTATAGCTCTTAAGGAAGAAGAGGATATGCAGTAGCCTGAGAACAATGACAATAGTGGAGTTTAGCCAAAATTGGATATATATATATATAACATTTTTTACAGAGAATTTGTTGGACATTAGTTTCAACGCTCCCCGTGTGTTTCACGACATGGACTAACTGCCTCTCATAGATCCTAACTCTGGTGAATGTAGTGGAGACTAAAGCCTGCGGGTTTTGTTCTAACAGCAATCGTGATTCCAAAAAGTGGTATCAGAGAGACAGGTCTGGAGTTCGAAACTCCCCTGGCTCGCATTGGGGGGGAGATTGTTGGACATTAGGTTCAACGCTCCTTGTGTGTTTCGCGCCATGGACTAACCGCTTATCATGGATCCTAACTCTGGTGATTGTAGCAGAGACTAAAGCCTGTGGGTTTTGGTCTAACAAAAATCGTGATTCCAATAGAATTAGAGGGTGTGGCAGTAGGAGTGAGATCAAAAGGAGTGTTGAGCCTTAGAAGGAAGAGGGCGCATTAAATAATGTGGAACAATTTAAACAAGAGAGGGATCAAATCTGCAGCAAAAGCTGGAGGAAGAATAAGTTGAGGAGAGATATGTGTGGATCGTTGATCAACGAAGGATCAACAATCCATTAACCATAGGTCACAAGATTCTTTTATAGAATCGGGCTTTGTGTACAAGCAGAAGGAAAGCATAAAGTACAAGGACCGATATCAGAGCATAAAGCATCGAGGAAGCCTTCATATCAGAGGGGGTTGTAGAGGAAGACTTCCACTTAAGATATTTTTCCTTAGGTGAAATTTTTTTCATTTTATGGTTTCGAGGAGATATAACTATTAAGAAGAGACGTCACTTAACATGAGCGGGTTGAAGGATACATCCTAGAAAGACAAGAGTATTAATTAACGAAAATAAGCGGGCCGAATGGACTGGTTAACGTGTGAGCCAACTAATCAATTGAAAGGATCAGGCTCACATGGCATTGGGGATCCTGCCCAAATGTTCTACCCTGGAAGTTTCCATAAAAGTATTTTGCATTGATTCCACCAACAATAGTGAGCCGAAGTCATAAAGCGGGGGTAGAGTTAGTGGGTCCTACCCAGAGGGTTATACCCCGGTGGCTTTTATAAACCCTCTTTTAATTGTGCCAACACAAAAGAGTATGTTGATGTGTTAGAGGTGGAAACATGGAGTTGGTGTATTGATTGATGAGACCAATGGAGAGAGTGACATGCCTCGACAGAGGAATAACTAATGGGCCCCATCATTAGGTATATTATAAGGCCGATTTTTCTATCCTACAACCTATAATTTCTTCTTTTCTCACATTAGTTAACAATATTCTGGCTATAATGTGATTAATAGGGAGACTAAAGCATGTTTTCCATATTTTGTGGCCTAATGTGGTTAATATGTAGGAAAAAGAACATTTTTGAGTGCATTTACTATGCAAAGGCATGTTGGAGGCAACTAGAGGAGATATAAGATGCTTTTCCCCTACATGTACTCCCCTTCAACTCGACTTGATCCCTAAAATCACTCACTTACAACTTGAGTCTACTAGAAATCAATGTACTCAAGTAATTGTGAGGATCTAAGGGAGATAGATCCATTTTTTTCAATATTTTAGAGAGAAGCAAATCTCTTTCCAATGAGGTTTCCCCTCAGTCATCTTTGTATAAATAAACAAGCCTAAGGGCTCAATAGGATTCAATTATTTTGAGAAGGAAAGAGTTATGAGCTGGATACTATCATTTCCGTTTTCCTTTTCATTATGTACTTTAAATTTGTCTTATGCCAATGAAAAGTTTAATATTGTCTCACATTTGAGTTTTGTTTCTGAAGGTTGAGTCCCTTAGGGTTAGGTCCCAAACTAGAGGCTCCAATCTCTCTTAGTGTATATTATCTATGCATTAATTTTAGTAGTATCATTTCTTTCTTTCTTAGTAAACTTTACTTGTAATTTTTTTTGTCACAAGTGATGAACCCTGGTATTGCATCAATAATTTTGCAACTCCCAAGCGATTCTCCACTTAAATTATCAACCTGGGGTTCGTACAAAATTAGAGGTGATAACGCTATGCACAGTAAGTTAGCTTTTACTCATGTCAGCCTCAATCATGAGATCATATCAAGGTGTTCAAAGACCACTCCTTCAACTAACTACAAAGAGAAAAATCATATCATAATTGCAAGGAGATGAATATGATTCTAACTACATAAGTGAAAATTCCAATCATTCAATGAAAATACTAAATTTAAATTGCATGATGGAAAAAAATTCTTCTAGTTTGTAGAATTAAACAATGCTATTCTATTTCCATATTTAACCAACTTAATTATAGCCTACTTTCATGAGTCATTTATCTATTTTCAACTTGCTTGAAATTGATAAATTCAACTTTTAATACAATTTAAAAAATAAATCTAATTCTAATTCTATTTGATATTATATGGTTGTAGAGAGGAAAGGATGGGGTTGGAGTGGTCTCGGAGTCTCCTCAAATCATGAAATATATGTTTGGGGGTCATTATTAAACTTCCATATAACAAGGTAAAAATCAGGAGCATATCTAGTTGAAGGAAACAATGATGCAAGTCTGTTATAGGAAGTGCTACAAGAGGCTCTGTATTGCTACAAGAGGCCCTGTTTTGCTACAGGAGGGGGTTCTGAGAGATATTTGACGATATAAATGGGGTATGGAAGGTATAAAAATGTGGATGAAGGTAGAATCAAGTGGTTAAAGGGTGTGGGATCCCCTTGACCAAGCCTAATACCCCTTAGAGGTCTATCTTGCACCAAAGTTTGTTCCCACAGTGTCCTCCATCCAACTTAGTAGAGTCTTCTTGGTGGAAGAGTTTGGAAGTGATGTAGGATGTATAGAAGGGAGATGGAGTGGCCTAGGTGGATGTAGAAAGGTGTTCCCACCCATGCATATCAACACAATCCGTACAAGCCAATTAAATACATGCATCAAATTATTACTATTACAACTAAACAAATTCACATGGAAAATGCGAGTTGAATTTTATGACAATCTGCTCCTACCTACAACAAAATTCAAATTTCTAAACCAAATCTACTAACTCCTAAGTTGTAGAAACTAAACATGCAAAAGGATTACAATCCAATACTTAAAAATTTCCAATAAATCATAAAGACATATTTTTGGGTTGTTATTATAGATATTCCAATCACTCTCTCCACGAGAGAGGTGATAGGAAAACCTGCAACTACATTTGTAATATAAAATCTAATGAAACAAGAAAAGAAATGCAATAACTTGAGCAAAATCAAGGAAGAAACACAAGAGATGGACTAACTCCTCTGGGTTGGGCCTAAACCCAGGGGTTTCAGCCTTCCAAAACTAACTCAGATGCAGACCAATAGTGAAATTTACATTAGCAAAAAATAAGAGTCACATACATCATATGGAAAATGAGAATAACAATGTCAAGCACTAGGCTTTCAGTAGCTATTCCTCACTGCAACACAATTTTAAATCGTAATGAGCCTCTTGGATGGTTTATTTATATAAAAAAAGGTAGTTGAGGGTAGCTCCCTTTGAAAGAGGAGTGATTCCATCCAAGATCTCAAGATTTGTGGATCTAGTTATCCTTGATCCTCACATGTACTTGGAGCCCCTCGTCTGCTAGTGAATTCGAGCTATTGGTGAATATTGGGAGAACTCAAGCTGAGTTGGAGAGTTAATCAGGTGGAAAAGCCTCCTATATTCTCTCTGGTTGTCTCCATGATGCAGGAGCATTAGGCTCAAAAAATCCTTTGTATTTTAATAGACATAGGGGTCTTGTGTTTTCAAAAGAATATTGGTTTCTTACGTAATTATTAATGTTTTTTAGTGACATTTAGAATAGATATTGAGAGAAATTTGTAAATGTTCCCGAATGATTGGAGAACATGAGGGAAGTAGGATAGTTGAGATTCCATAGGAAATGAGAGATTTGAAATTTAATTGTAATTCCTAAAGTAGAATTGGTTCCATGATTTTATGAGTTTGAAAGGATTTTTAGGGATACAGGATAGATTTTAGGACTTAGAGGATTTGGAGGATTTTTTTGAGATAGTGGAGGATCTGAACCTAAATTGGTTCATAATATTTTGTATAAATTGTAAAGCCTCAAGGCAAAAGTAGACAGAAATAGTAGAGAGCAGAGACAGGGAGAGACTCAAGATTTAGAAAGGTAGAGCTTGGGTTGTAAGCCTACAGGCAATAGAAAAAAAAGGCCACTGATTGAAAATCAGGCCAGGAGAGAGTTTCTATGTAAATACTGAGTATTAATTTAGAGAATTTAATTTATGAGTTTAGGTGGTATGGTTCCAATTTGGATTAAATGAATGAGTGTATCAGGGTATTTTCTTGACAAGATTGTGCAGGTATATTCGAGAAGAACCAGAGATGAAAATCAAATTTAGATAGAGTTCAATAAAAGTCCCTTTCAGAAGATTGAGTGGCTGAATAGAATCTATGTGTTCTCAATCTGAGAAATGAATAGCACGCAGAAAGGAATGGATATTGGGTTTAAGAAAACCAATTCAACAGTAAATTTATGAAGTGCTACATTTTATTGAAAACCCTTTGAAAATAAAGTTACATATGTTGGCACTGTTCTTTTATTTCTGCATTTTGAATTGAGTGTAACAGTGAATATCTTGAGGGTTATTACAGTGAATAAGTCTTTCAATTTCATTATGATCGACTTATTTAAAGGAAGGAAATTTGGTGTGTTATTGAGCCTTGTTCTAAACAGAAGTTTTGTGGATTTTGAGTATGGCAGAAATCGTAACTGAATCAAGGAAGTTAGTTAAAGTGGGATGTAGTTTAACACTTTCGAGGGTTTCAAATGGGGAATGTGTTTGATTTTCAAGCAACTCTTACCAGCATGGAGGGTTGGTAATATAAGGGATAGATAAGAGATGGTAATTCAGTGAGGCAGAGCTTCTTCTAGTGGTGTTTGATGGAGGCGATTTGGAGATCAAGAAGCGAAGCAAAACTGTTTGGGCACGATGTAGAGGTGACATGGAGGAACAATGAAGATGGTTTTTGGAAACCACGAATGGTTTTTGCGCAGCCTTCGAGTGGTAAGCGGTTTTATTCTAATCGAACGTGATCAAATCAAATGCCAACATGTCACAGTGGTAAAACCACTAGTTTCACGTGACTTTGAAGCAATAAGTCGCCGGGGTTAATCGAACGTGATAGTCATTCGATCGTGAAAGTCGGAGATCCGATGGTGATCACGTGGGAAGTTGCGCGAAGGTTTATGAAAGGTGTGGGCCCAAAAATATCTACATTTGATACTTTGGGTTTTAACCAAGGTAAACTCATAAATACGATTGAATAGTGCAAAGGTATGTTTGATTGATAGTGTGGGCCATATTAATATATGTATGTGGATTTTTAGTTAACCCAAGGTAAGAGTGTGAAATAAAGTTGTGAACCGTAATTGGTTATATGGTTTATTTGGGTTTAAACCATAGAGTTGGAAAGCATAAGCGGATATATCATAAGCGGATGTAATATTATGTTGGTTTTTGGGTTTGTATCCAAAGTCAAATATATGCCGAATAGCGGAAAGGTGAATGGATTGGTAAAGCACGGGACTGAACATTTATATTTATTGGTATCTTTGGTATTTATTTAACCAAATTTGGATGCATGGATACAAATTTTCCATAAGGATATTTGAAGAGAATACATTATATGGGTTTATAACCATAGTTTTGAAAAAAAGGAAAAGATTTCACTTATAAGGTCAATTTGAGGATTATTTTGGGTTATGAATGAACTATGCATATTTTTTTTATAGGGAGAATGTGGGTTATGCTTCTTAGGCAGCATCACTCCACCAAGCCCCTTCATAGTAAATACCTCCTAAAATTCTTCTTTTTCTTGCATATTAATCACATTAGGCCATACAATATGACAAACACCCTTTATTCTTCTTACTAAGAATATTATGGCTAAAAATGTGAATTAATGTGATAAAAGGATAGTTTTAAGGGTTTTAGGATAGCACAATGAACTTCAAAATATACCTATTGATGGGACCCATAATACCCCCCCTACTAAAGGTGTTTCTCACCCTTTGAGCAAATCATTCACTGATATGAAGCTCATTCATGGCCCTAGTGGCATCTTTGACATCCTAAGGAATCTCATATGGTGTGCTTTCTTGTGGATAGATACCTACATTTTACTCTATGTATTTCCATTCCTTTTTTTTCCTCTGCCTGGTTTCTTACCTCTTGTTGGCCCACTAGTAAGGGAGGACTGATTTTGATTCCTATCCACTTGACCTTTAGCCTTTGCATGATTATTTTGTATAGTGGGTTCTCTCCAAGACGTTCCTTAAGTATTTGAGGGGAGTGATATTCTCTAATTTGAAAATTGTGAGGTAGGGCATGCCATATTCTTTGGCAAGTATGCAAAATTTTTGTCCCCACCATCCTAAAAATTTCCTCGGAATTTAGGATGGATTTCTCTTGGATTTTTATGTACCTAGGTGCCAAATCAGGATCAGAGGAGATGATATTATGGTTGTTGATGATAGCCTCAGGGCTCACTAATTCTACTCTAATATATAAGGGTTTATTTTCTTCCTTTGTCATCACCCTTTTCACTTCTTTAGCCATTTTCTACTCATGGGTCAACCAAGAGGCTAATTTCATCAATTTCATGTCTCTGAATCTTGATTTGGGGTCCCATAAATTCATATTTGTGAGGATCATATTTTGCGTGTAAAACTCAACCAGTTTGGCACTATCCTCAATACTTTCCATTTTGAAAAATTCAATGAATTTCCTATAGTATTAGAAAGGTAGTGAGCCATATTGTGCCAATGTATTAATTTGAAAATACAACCACTGCTCCCTGAGTAAAATGGTATAGGATTTGGATGGTTACCTGCATTGTATGGATTCCATAGATAAACTTTCCATAGTGGTAAGTTGTGTCTCTTTTACTTGCAGCTACTCTCTTAGCCTTATGTTCTCTGCCTATAGCTTCTCCCTCATGACTTCCTCCCTTAGTCTCAAGTCATTTAATTCATTGCCCATTTCATTGAATTTCTCCTCCATGACACCCACATATTCCACATTTTTTTATTTTGTAATTTACATCCATCTATGTTTTCTACCTCATTCCTTCTCTAACTCAAAGAAGAGTGGGATAACAATTTTCCTAGGCATAATCCTTCATCCATCAAAAAAAATTGTAGTAGGATTATAGACTGGATTGTGGATCAATATCTTGGAGTTCTTGGAGGCCTCTTTCCTCTTATTTTGGTGTGGGTTCCTCTTTTTATATCATATCATGTTGCTTCGGTAGCAACCTCTGTTTCTCCTATAGTAGCCCCTGTTTCTCCTGTAGCTACTTTATTTTCTCTTGTGGCTCCTTTGTTTCCTCTTGTGATAGTGAATATTGTGTCTTGAGAGTTTTATAGGTGACTGCTCTAGTGGTGGGCCACCCTATTGGTTGAAAATGTTGTTTACCCTTCACTTTGGGGGATGTAACCTCCTCTATTTTCCTTCACAAGCTTCCACTTCCTCTCTTCTACTTTCTGACTCATTAATGGTGATAGGGACTTTTGTAGGAGGTTAAGGCTTCCCTTGCCTTATCATGGTGTTTCTTCTTCTTTTGAAGTGCAAAGGGCCTTACTTGGGCTACTTCCTTTTAGGCTTAATAGGTGTGGAAGTGTGGCTAATGTGGCTTCTAATTATTTCTCTGTGTTTCCCCGTGAAATGATTATTTTCTTGCCTTCATTACTTGTCTTTTGAGGTTTATGGAGCACCTTAGGCTTCTCTTCCTCTGGTTCTTTCTTCTCCCCTTCCTTCCCTTCCTCTATTTTTACTTCTTCTTCCTCCTTCCTTCCCTTCCTTTATTTTTACTTATTATTCCAATGTTTCTACTACCTCATCTTATTCCTTGGTTTCTGCTTCCTCCTTCTCTTCTCTACCCCCAATACTAGAGGTGGGTGTTTCCTCTTGCTGTGTGGAGGTAATGTTTTGTGTTTCAATGAAAATTTTCATGTCCATGTCCACAAAATCATTCCATATCACAAGGTTCCTTAGGTGACTCAAGGAATCCACAATAATCAAATTAATGAGGCCATTATGAGCAATGTGTTGGTGCTTCCCTTCCCTCACTTTCTACCTAATTTCAATGATAGGTTGCAAAATGAAATGTGGAAAACTTAGTCTCTATGACGTGGGTAATTCTACTTTGAACCTTAGCTCATGGAGCAACGTAAAATGATAGGCATACACAATGCTCAACCTAGCCCCACAAGATATTTATTTAAGGATGCGGTAGGCCACTTCATCCTAGGGGTAAGTTAGGCTCTCTCTTCTTACTCTAGTTTGATAATCTACAAGATTTTCTCTATGAATCAAGAACTTATTCCTCGCTATAACACTCACTTATTTATCCTCCTTGCTCCATCAAACTCCTAAGGCTAAGGTAGTCACTATGCTTATCATTTCAACATTTAAAGGGATGGAAAGTCCTCTAATAACTGTAGTGGTAATATCTTCTCCCTAAGAATTTAGTGTCATGGAAAACTCTTGAGTTATATCATCATCATATCCTAGTAATTTCTCAAAGAACCCCATCTATTGATGTCTCAGGAAAGAGTCTAGAATAGGGAGGTACTAATCAATTATTTTTGTGTCTGTGGGTTCTCTCCTGTCAAAACCTCCCCCCATTTCTCCTTCTTCTCTTTTTTGGGTTCACCTGGGTGTAATTTCAAGCTTGGCCTAAGAGTAGTCTTAGGTGCATAGACAATGTCAATTTTTTCTCTTTATCAGAGGGGGAGAAGGATGTAAATTATATAAAAAATTTTTTTTATATATCCCTATCTTACCTCCACATATAAAAATATTCAAAGGAAACTAATGCACAATTGTTTTCTACAGGGTACATAATTCAAATAGAATCCTCCATGCAGATGTATGGAAAATTAAAGAGGGATAAGGCCACTTACTTCTTTAAATATAATTTTTTCATGGGAATGAGGGTTTGAGGACATATTTTGGTAGTTTTGGCTCTCTTTATCCCTTCAATTTTCTACTGTAGCTTCCTTTCTCTACTCCTGTAGCAGTTTAGACCCTCCTGTAGTAGTCCAAACCCTCCTATAGCACTACCTATAGTTGCTCCTATATCATCTCCAAACAAAGTCTGTAGAAACTCAGTGGAACTGTAGGCAGTCTCTGATATCATATAGCGTGGGGCCTTCTCCAACTATTTTCTATAAATGAGTGATAATGCAAATAAAGTTGATCCCTGTACTTTTTATTCCTTTTGTGGTAAAGGCTCATAGCACTGTGGTGACTTGGCCTCTGTACAGGTTTCCTTTTTGAACCATTGTCCCCACTCTTTGTAATCATAACTCTACTCCTTTTCATCACCACCCCACTCCTTGTAATCACTGCCCCTCTTAAGTTGAAGTTTCCAAGTTGCATATGTAACTGAATTAATTTTAGTTTACTAATCAAAGGTGGAAAAGTTCACTTGCCACCTCTAACCCATAAAAAATCCTTCTCTGTATTAAAAACATTTTTTAACAATATGTGCATAGGGAAGAGGTGAGGGGTGTCATACCTAAGCCTATCCGTGATGTCGACTTGTTGTAGAATATTTCATGTTGTTTTTTGGCTTCATATCATGATGGGTTGAGGGTGTTTATAGCCTTTTTTTTCTTTTATACAAGTCTTCATAGCATGATGATTATTTGACTAATAAATTTTGTGTGTGTAGGCTTCTTCCCAGTATTCAACCTGTTGTTTTTGGAGTGGATGAATAACCTGATATATTCTCTCTAAGGATGGTGTGTCATTTCTTTGCTTAAAAAATGGATTCATCATGCCTCAAGGTGGCTAGATATTCTGCTATGGGGATTTAAAATAAATTCTCCTAGATTTTGTTGTAACTATACAAGCTTCTACAGGAGGAGTCTCCTTCCAGTAGCAATCACTTAATTCCTCTTTGAGACCTCATAATACATGCATGATTGAGGTCAAATCAT
>JAXQQM020065101.1:0-62538 GCA_034641835.2 Pinus albicaulis | reverse complement strand
GTCATTAACAATGATTAAATTTTGTTAACTAATTATGAGTTAATTGTGACTACTGTTATTTGGAATTTTTGAATAAAGTTAATTTTGATGAGAAATAAAAGTTAATGAGAAATTAGTTTCTTGTGTAAAAATTTATGGTAAAGTAAAAATAGGACCTGTAGTTGTTGGAATAGAAAAGAAACAGTTATACAGTTTCTCCACAGAAACTCTGGAATAAGTAGAACATTCCGAGAGAGTTTTTGGGTTCTGCAGGAGAAGGAAAAACTCTGCGTTTCTGGGAAACAATTACCAGATCAGAGTGTTAGCTAGGTTGGAGACTGGACCGGATTGTCCCGAGTCTCCCCAGAGTTCTGTTCCACTGGAGTTGGAGGGCTGGACCGGATTGTCCAAACACCTCCTCCAGAATTATCACAGCGATAATAATTACAGGCGTGAAGCTCGGAGGGAAACTGGGCATGTAGTTTCCAGTTTATGGTTGGGAGGAAACGGGCATCTACAGCTATCTTGAAAACAGATGAGTTTTCCGTTACAGAAGTTGATGGTAGCAATAATTAAATCTGCATTTTATTACTAAATGAATTGTCAAATTAATGTAAATAGAACGGTTTCTATGTATAGAGAAATAGAAATAGAGTTAAATGTTAGACAGTGATTTCCTTTATGCATAGTAAACAGGAATGTAGACTTAGATTTGCATATTATGCACAGTAAACAGGAATGTAGTCTTAGATTTACATTGTACGCACAGTAAACAAGGATGTAGTCTTAGATTTTCATATTACGCACAGCAAACAGGAATGTAGTCTTAGATTTACATATTACGCACAGTAAACAGGAATGTAGTCTTAGATTTACATTCTACGCACAACAAACAAGAATGTAGTCTTAATACACCATACTGTTAATTTCCGACAAACAAGAAGAGTATGCAATACGAAACTGGTATCGACGTTAACCCATCGGGCAGAAGGGATTCGACCTTCCGCCCCTGGACATGTCGCCCTTGTTAATGGAATCGCTCGGACAGGGAAGGTGGTCTGGACACCCCGCTACCCGGTGCTGAGGAAGACCCGGGAGCAGAAAACTATACAAGTAATATATGGTAGCAACCGAAAACTAAATATGAACACAGTCAGATAACAATCGCAATAACCAGAGAAGTCATAGCGGAACAACAAGATTCCACCGAATCGTATACATGCAACAAAATAACATCAATGCATAGAATTATTTAAACAGCGAACCTTAACAGAAATCTATGAAGCATTTAAGCCGTGATAGAGGGAATAAGTAAGTCCATCCATAATCTTTTAACAGATTGAAAAAAAAAGGTATAGCATTAAACGGCCCAATCACATAGTGCATTATGTTCTACACTTTCAACTATCACGGAGCTAGAAAAGAAACAATACGAGCATTTGAGACAAATGATTTCATACAGAGCAGGCATTACCGCCGCCAGGGGTTAATAGTATCGAAACAGAGAATCAACTCAGGAATTCGGAAACCCTTAGTCTTGAGACGACATTATCCATAGTTTACAAAATAAATAAATAAAAACCAAGCAGACTCTAAACCCTGGAACTCGGGTTGTAATCGATGGAAGAATTTTAACAGTAAATTCCAGAGACTTTCATATCTAACGAACTTAAACTCTGCGACAACAGACTTAGAATAGGAACCCTCCCGAAATGGGTAAGGGTAAGCTCTTTTCTTCCTGAAGAGTTTGTTCCGTCGTCTCGGAGGGTACCTGAAATTAGGAGCCAAATTATATTCTTCTCGCATGCCCAAGAGAAAACAAAAGATGGGGTTCAAGCATCAGGTATGGAGCAAAGATAGTATACCTGCATTAACAGAGAGACGTATTTTAGTAAAAGAAGAGTAAAATCAATTCATAAAACAAAAGGCAAAACATTCTAAGGAGAACACTGCGTTACTGTCAAATACTGTTCATTACCTGGTGAGGATGATGGGGGTACCCGTGCGAGAATGAAACCCAAACAGTTCCAACCTTCTCGAGGAATTCCATGAGTATGCAGTATAACTCCTGAAACGAAAAAACGGTGAAACCCAACTCTGTGAGACTTAAGCATCAGTAACCCTCAAGCTGATTGAAAACACAAATTAAAAGGAGGAACCGAAGTTTGATTTACCAGCAGCGTTGCGAAGGGGTAAACCCAATCCTCAGTAGGAGCAACCCAGTACCTTAGCAGTTTTGAACCTTGACTACTGCTGAACGAACGAGCCGACATGTTCGGCCAAGTCTCAGCATGGCCGAGAGCTCCAGAACTCCGCCGAAGGAGGAAACAGTGAAAATGTGCTGGAAAGGACGGAAGAGAATGGAAGTAATTACCCCCAACCTCGAAACTCTACGCACCGTCGGATCACGGCAGATCGAGGGCGAGGAGGATGCCAGCGGGAGGAAGCACAGATCAAGAGTTGCCAGCCTTAACACTCGTTGGAATTTAATGTCAGCATATTAACCATTACCCATAAACCACATTCCAAGGAGCTGGAACCATAACCTCATTTAATAAGTATGGACGTGGCAGCCGAGGACTCAAGACCGGGTACACATAATAAAAATCGAATAACAATGATTTAACCAAAGCTATGGGCGGAGGAAGACCTATGCATCGAAACAATATCCATATCATAATAATAGTACAATGTTGTAATTAACCACAGAAATCCGAGCAAATGCACAGGACATAAGTTTTGTGACAAGTTGTAAACATCTACGGATAATTAAATAGATATGAATGCAGCGAAATCTTAGGGTTGATTTAATGAATTATTACCATTGATTTAATGAATTATTAAGGGACAAATGAGGCGAACACCGTCTCAACCGCCACCTCGAAGTGGCGGAGAACTGCCACCACCACCAGAAGGTAACCCCGAAATGTGGGTGCAGCTGGGAATAGAACAGCATCAGCGATCGAATAGGTTGATTGAAGAGCAACAGCAGCAGACTCGCATTTTAGTACACACAGTGCAACAATTGCAGGAAGAGATGGAGAGGGTGCGAAGAGAGAATGCAAAAATGATGCAAGAGAAGGAGAGAATCTTGAAGAGCCTCTCTGATAAAAAAAATCACAGGAATGAGAACCCCAATGCTGGTAGGGAATTCCAAGAAGGAAATGAACAGCAGACAGATGAACAAGAGATGAATCGGAAGGAAAGAAGTCCATCACAGCGAAGTAATCTGAACAGGAATTTTCATGAAGCTGAATCTGAAAATGAAACTGAACGGAAGGCAGGTAAAAGACAGAGGGTGGAATTACATGGAGAATTCAGAAAGATAAAGCCACCTACTTTCGATGGAGAAAAGGAAGAAGTGGCAGAAGCTTGGTTGATTAACATGAATAAGTACTTCCAAGTGTATGACTATGACAGTGGACTTAAAGCTCGGTTAGCCATTTACCAGCTGAAAGATAAAGCCACCTTATGGTGGGAAGAGGTGAAGAATGTGCGGGGAATAGAAGATCAGGATGTGACATGGGATAAGTTTCAACAGTACTTCAAGGACAAGTACTTGACTGAGCGTTTTTACGATGAAAAGGCTCGATAATTCCATGCTCTGCGGCTGGGACAGTTGACTATGGATGAGTTTATTGCTAAGTTTACATCATTATTGCGCTACGTACCATACTTAAGGGAGGAGAAGGCCAAAGTCCAAAGATTCCTGAGCAGTTTACCCTCCCACATGAAGGAGCGTATTGAATTTGTAAATCCAAAAACCATGGATGAGGCCATTAGAAAAGCAAGATTGTGTTACCAGCAAGCGAAGACCAAGGTAGACCAGGGAAAAGGGTGGCAATCAAGGAAGGAAAACAGGAGCAGTGCTGGTCTTAACCGCAGCAAAACCAGTAAATTTAGGAGCTCTGCCAGGAATTCAATTAATAAGCAATTTGGTAGGAACCATCAGAGGATAAGATGGCCTGGGGAGGACAAAACTGTTGAGGCTTCTAGCAAACCTGAGCAGACTCATAGTCAGAGGCCACCTCTGCAGTGTTGGGGCTGCGAAGCAGTACATTATTATCGAGATTGCCCACAGGGGGGAAAGACTGAAACAGTAGCTAATTTACAGGAGGCCTCTACGGTAGGAGATGTGGCACGAAGCATACCCAGAATTAACGCAGCGTTGGAGGACCGGCAAGCTGATTTTCAATCTACCATGATAGAGCTGGAAGGTAAACTGTTATCTCAAATTGTTTCTGTTTTGATAGATCCAGGAGCAAGTTTAAGTTATATAAGCCCTAAGTTAGTAGAAATCTGTAAGTTGCCAAGTCAAAAATTTAAGAAGGCCTGGTTGGTTCAATTAGCCACAGGAGCTAAAAGAAAAGTTAGTGCCAAGATACCAGACTGTGCACTACATATCAGCGGACAACAATTAGTAGTGGACTTAAATATTCTGCCCTTGGGATCCTATGATGTGTTACTGGGTATGGATTGGCTGGAAAAGCATTGGACACTTCTAGATTGTAAGGAAAAGAAAATTTATTACAGAGATCAGGATGGGAATCGCCAAGAAATTCAAGGCATAAGGAAGCCCATACAGTTACGCCCAATTACAGCTTCCCAAATGGGAAAATGCATTAGGAAGGGATGCAGGCTGTATGCCATCCAAGTCGGATTACCAAAGGCCAAGGATAAGGCAGCTCTGCTGGAGGACATACCTGTGATACAGGAATTTCAGGATGTGTTTCCGGAAGAAGTACCCAGATTACCACCTAAAAGAGATGTTGATTTTACAATAGAGCTGCTACCAGGAGCTTCACCAGTATCCCGGACTCCCTACCGAATGAGTGTACCAGAGTTGACAGAACTAAAAATGCAGCTCCAAGAATTACTGGATAAGGGGTATATACGACCCAGTGTATCCCCTTGGGGAGCACCAGTGTTGTTTATTAAAAATAAGGATGGAACCATGCGCATGTGTATGGATTATCGCCAGTTAAATAAGTTGACGGTTAAGAACAGGTATCCCCTACCCCGTATTGATGACCTGTTCGACCAGGTTAGAGGAGCTACTGTGTTCTCAAAGATCGATTTGCGATCTGGCTATCACCAGATTAGAATTAAGGATGAAGACATTCACAAAACAGCTTTCCGCACAAGGTATGGCCACTATGAGTTTGTGGTATTGCCTTTTGGGCTAACTAATGCACCAGCCACCTTTATGAGGCTGATGCATAGTATTTTCCACCCTTATCTGGACAACTTTGTGTTAATTTTTATCGATGATATACTGATTTACTCTAAGAATGCAGAGGAGCACAGGGAGCATTTGCGTATGGTGCTGGAAATGCTTAGGAAGCACCAGCTGTATGCAAAATTTAGTAAATGTGACTTTTTCAAAAGAGAAATACAATATCTTGGACATGTAATATCTGAAAAAGGTATAGCAGTGGACCCGGAGAAAATTAAAACTATTATGGAATGGAAGGTGCCACAGAGTGTGGCAGATATAAGGTCTTTTATGGGTCTGGCTGGTTATTACCGGCGGTTTATAAGAGGATTTTCCAAGATAGCTTTTCCCATTACCTCCTTGCAAAGGAAAGGGAAAGTTTTCAAATGGACCAAGGAGTGTCAGGACAGTTTTGAAAGACTGAAGCAATTATTGACAACAGCACCCGTGTTAAGTGTGGCAGACCCGAACAAGGAATTCGAGGTTTGCACGGATGCGTGCAAGGAAGGTGTTGGGGCTGTGTTGTCACAAGAGGGAAAGGTAATTGCATACGAATCCCGCAAACTGAAGGATCATGAGCAGCGATACTCAGCTTATGATTTAGAGCTAACTGCAGTTGTGCACGCTCTCCGTGTATGGAGGCATTACTTACTTGGAAAAAGGTTTGTGTTAAAAACTGATCATAGTAGTCTAACCAGCTACTTTAAGCAAGCTAACTTAAAATCTCGGCAGGCTAGATGGAATGCCTTCTTGAGTGAGTTTGATATTGACCTACAGCACGTAAAAGGGAAGGAGAATAAGGTTGCAGATGCATTAAGTAGGAAGCTGCATAACATCTATGAGTTATATGTTAATCAGATTGAAAACAAGTTCCTGGAACAAATCAGAGAAGAAGCAGACAAGGATCCTGAATATAAGTATTTGTGGCAGCAAACACAGGAATCTGGAGAACAAGGTGAACCAAGGGAATATGGGATTAACCAGGACGGGTTGCTGATTTTCAAAAAAGGATAGTTATTCCAAACATGATGGAATTAAAAACCATGATACTGGATGAGTATCACAGAAGCAGTTATGCAGGACATCCGGGATATCAAAAAATGCTGACAGCAATAAGGAAGGACTACTGTTGGCCAGGCATGAGGAAGGATATCGCGAGTTATCTGAGCAGATGTTTAGAGTGCCAGCAGGTGAAGGTCGAGCATCGGCATCCAGATGGATTGATGCAGCCTATACCCATTCCTGAATGGAAATGGGAGGTGATCTCGTTGGATTTTATCACCGGATTACCGAAAACAAAACGAGCTAATGATTCCATAATGGTAGTTGTGGATCGACTTAGTAAGTCGGCACATTTTATACCTGTCCAATCCACTTATAAGACAGTACAAATAGCAGATCTATTCATGCGTGAAATATTCAGATTGCAGGGCATTCCTAAGACTGTTATTTCGGATAGAGATGTAAAATTTACATCAGCATTCTGGAAGACTCTGTTTTCAGGATTGGGAACGCAAGTACATTTTAGTACTGCTTACCACCCGCAAACCGACGGTCAAACTGAGCGAGTAAATCAAATACTGGAGGACATGCTGCGAATGTATGTTATGCAGCAACCAGTTAAGTGGGAGGAGTATCTTCATTTGATAGAATTTGCCTATAACAATGGATACCAAGAATCCTTAAGAATGAGCCCGTTCGAGGCATTGTATGGGCGGCAATGCAGAACTCCCATTAATTGGAGTAGTCCCGAGAATAGAATCATGCTGGGACCAGACATGTTAGCAGAGATGGAAGCAGAGGTGAGAAAGATTAGACAAAACTTGAAAGCGGCACAAGACAGGAAAAAAGTGTATGCAGATAAAAAGAGATCGTACCATGAATATGAGATTGGGGATCATGTATATGTCCGGATTAAACCAAAGAAAAGCACATTGAGATGGGTGTCTTGTGCTAAATTAGCACCCCGGTTCTGCGGCCCTTTCCAGATACTGGAAAGAGTGGGACCGGTAGCATATCGTTTGGCTCTTCCTAGTCACATTCGGGTGCATAATGTTTTTCACGTATCGTTATTAAAACGATATGTTCATGATCCTAGACACATAATACATTGGCAGAACATACAGGTAGTGGTTAAGCCTAATTGATAAATACTAATGCGATGACAAGGACTTGTTCATTAACTTAAGTTCACTGTGTGCAGGTAGAACCAGACGAGGAGTTTCTGGTCGAGCCTCACAGTATCATCGACCGGAGGGAAATCATGCTCCGGAAACGAGCCATCGCCCAGGTTAAAGTGCAATGGAAGCACTTTGGACCCGAGGAAGCTACCTGGGAAGACGAGAATTTTGTTCGGGAAGCATATCCTGAGCTTTTTTTCTTGAATTAAGATAAGAACACCAGGGACGGTTTTAATACAATATAATGGGATCATGTAACCACCCTCTTAGCCATTAACAATGATTAAATTTTGTTAACTATTTATGAATTAATTGTGACTATCGTTATTTCTGGAATTTCTCCGAACAAGGTTAATTTTGATGAGAAATAAAAGTTATTGAGAAATTAGTTTTTCGGGAGTAAAAATTTATGGTAAAGTAAAATAGGTCCCGTAGTTAGTTGGGAAATTTAAAAAGAAACAGCTTTACAGCGCTTTTATACGTAAACTCGAATAAGTGAACATTCCAAGAGGGTTTTGGGGTTCCCGCAAGAGGAGGGAAAACTTTGTGATTTTGGGAAACGATTTCGCATCGCAGTGTCGGGCTCGGGTTGGAGATCGGATTCGCACTGGTCTCGAGTTCTCCCAAGCACCTCGTCCCCACTGGAGTTGGAGGGCTGGACCGGATTGTCCAAACACCTCCTCCAGAATTATCTCAGTGATAATAATTACAGGCATGAAGCTCGGGGGGAAACTGGGCATGTAATTGCCAGTTCATGGTTGGGAGGAAACGGGCATCTACAGTTATCTTGAAAACAGATGAGTTTACCAATACAGAAGTTGTTGACTGCAATTATTAATTCTGCATTTTATTACTAAGTGAATTATCAATTACTGTAAATAGAATAGTTTCAATGTGAAGAGAAATAGAAATAGGGCTAAATGACAGACAATGTATTTCTTTCTGTGCAGTACTGTTGCGAGATGAGTAGTATAATTTCGCAAATGAATAAAAGAAAACAGAGCCTAGGATTACTGCGAATAATTGATATAGCAGAGGAAATATAGATTATCATAATATGCACAGTAAACAGAAAAATGTAGTCCTAGATTTACATATTATGCACAGTAAACAAGAATGTAGTCTTAGTACACCATATTGTTAATTCCCGACGAACAAGAAGAGTATGCAAATACGAAACTTGTTCTGGCGTTAACCCATAGGGCAGGAAGGTTCGACCTTCCGCCCCTGGACATGTCGCCACTGTTAATGGAATCGCTCGGACAGGGGAGGTGGTCCGGTCACCCCGCTACCCGGTGCTGAGGAAGACTCGGGAGCGAAAACTAT
Organism: Pinus albicaulis; assembly: GCA_034641835.2. Lineage (NCBI taxonomy): Eukaryota > Viridiplantae > Streptophyta > Pinopsida > Pinales > Pinaceae > Pinus > Pinus albicaulis. The sequence goes on along the minus strand of JAXQQM020065101.1, from coordinate 53,838 downwards.
ACGAGAAATATATGGTAGCAACCGAAAATGTAATGTGAAACAATGTCGGATAATAAGCACAGTAATCCAGAAAACTCATAGCGAAACAACAAGTTCAATCAAATAGTATACATGCAACGAAGCAACATCAATGCATAGAGATATATAAACAGAGAACTTTGACAGAAATTCACATGAGCATTTAAGTCGTGACAGAGGGAATAAGTTAAGTCCATCCATATTCCTTTTGACAGAATTGAGAAGGAAAGAAATTGCATTAAATTGTCCATTCACATAGTGCATTTATATTCTACACCTCCAACTGTCGCGGTACTAGAAAAACGATATGAGAATTTGAATCAAATGTTTACATACAGAGCAGGCATTACCGCCGCCAAGGGTTAATAGTATCAAAACAGAGAATCAAACTCAGGAGCGCGGAATCCTTAGCCTTTCGAAGGCATTATCCATAGTTTTAAAAAGAAAGATAAAAAAAACAAGCAGACTCAAAACCCTGGAACTCGGGTTATATTCGAATGGAAGAGTTATAAACAGTAAATCCCAGAGACTTCCTTAACTAACAACTTGAAACTCTGCGACTACAGACTTTAGGATAGGAACCCTCCCGGAATGGGCAAGGATAAAGCCCCATTTTCTTTCCTGAGAAATTGTTCTGTCATCTCGGAAGGTACTTGAGAATAGGAGCCGAATTAAATCCTTCTCGCATGCCAAAAGAAAACAAAAAAAAATGAGGTTCAAGCATCAAGTATGGAGCAAGGGCAGTATACCTGCATTAGCACAGAGAAGATGTATTTTAGTAAAGGAAGAGTAATCTTAATCCATGAAAAGGAATAATATACTAAGGGAAACACTGCGTTTACTGTCAAACACTGTACATTACCTGGTGAGGATGATGAGGGTACCCTCGCGAGGATGAATTCCGAACAGTTTCAACCTTCTCGAGGAGCGTCTTGAGTATGCAGTGTAATTCCTGAAACGAAAACTGTTAAACCCCAACTCTGTGAAACTTAAGCAACAATAAATTTCGAGCTGATTGAAAAACACAAATTAAAAAGGAGGAAACCACAGTTTGATTACCAGAGGCGTTGCGAAGAAGTAAACCCTATCCACAGTAGGAGCAACCCGGTACATTAGCAGAATCGAACGCTGTCTATTGCCGAATTGAACCCTGTCTATTGCTGAACGAACTAGCCGACATGCTCAGCCAAGTCTCAGCTTGGCCGAGAGCTCCAGAACCCCGTCGAAGGAGGAAAACAATGAAAAATGAACTGGAAAAGACAGAAGGGAATGAAAGTAATTACCCCAACCTCGAATTTTGCGCACCGTCGGATCACAGGTAGATCGAGGGCGAGGAGAATGCCAGCTGGAGGAGGCACAAATCAAGAGCTACCAGCCATAACGCTCATCGGAATTTACTGTCAGCATATTAACCATTACACAGAAAAAACCACATTCCAAGGAGCGGAAAACCCAAAACCTCATTTAATATGTAAAGATGTGGCAGCCGAGGACTCAAAGACCGGGTACACATGTTAAACCAGAATCAATGATTCAACCAAACTATGGTGCGGAGTAAGACCTCAGCTTCGAAAACATTATCCAAATCATAAATTAGTACAGTGTTGTGATTAAACATAGAAATATGAATAATGCACAGGACATAAGTATTACGTGACAAGTTGTAACTAATTACGGAATGAATTAAATTGTCATGAACTTATTAGTGGTTATTACCATCAAATTTTAATTTTTTTTTATATATGGTAAGTTTGGGTAATTTTATTTACTTGAATGTTACAAGTGGTATCAAAGCAGCGTTACAACGCTGGGCCCTATTAGGGTCAACTGACGTGAAACTGTATGTTACTCATGCATAGTCCAGTAAATCAGGTGGAAGGACAAATGAGGCGAACACCGTCTCAACCGCCACCTCGAAGTGGCGGAGAACTGCCACCACCACCAGAGGGTAACCCCGAAATGTGGGTGCAGCTGGGAATAGAACAGCATCAGCGATCGAATAGGCTGATTGAAGAGCAACAGCAACAGACTCGTATTTTAGTACACACAGTGCAACAATTGCAGGAAGAGATGGAGAGGGTGCGAAGAGAAAATGCAAGAATGATGCAAGAGCAGGAGAGAATCTTGAAGAGCCTCTCTGATAAACAAAATCACAGGAATGATAACCCCAGTGCTTGTAGGGAATTCCAAGAAGGAAATGAACAGCAGACGGATGAAAAAGATATGAATCGGAAGGAAAGAAGTCCATCACAGCGAAGTAATCTGAACAGGAATTTTCATGAAGCTGAATCTGAAAATGAAACTGAACGGAAGGCAGGTAAAAGACAGAGGGTGGAATTACATGGAGAATTCAGAAAGATAAAGCCACCTACTTTCGATGGAGAAAAGGAAGAAGTGGCAGAAGCTTGGTTGATTAACATGAACAAGTACTTCCAGGTGTATGACTATGACAGTGGACTTAAAGCTCGGTTAGCCATTTACCAGCTGAAGGATAAAGCCACCTTATGGTGGGAAGAAGTGAAGAATGTGCGGGGAATAGAGGATCAGGATGTGACATGGGATAAGTTTCAGCAGTACTTCAAAGACAAGTACTTGACTGAGCGTTTTTACGATGAAAAGGCTCGAGAATTCCATGATCTGCGGCTGGGACAATTGACTATGGACGAGTTTATTGCTAAGTTTACATCATTATTGCGCTACGTACCATACTTAAGGGAGGAGAAGGCCAAAGTCCAAAGATTCCTGAGCAGTTTACCCTCCCACATGAAGGAGCGTATCGAATTTGTAAATCCGAAAACCATGGATGAGGCCATTAGAAAAGCAAGATTGTGTTACCAGCAAGCGAAGACCAAGGTAGACCAGGGAAAAGGGTGGAAATCAAGGAAGGAAAACAGGAGCAGTGCTGGTCTTAACCGCAGCAAAACCAGTAAATTTAGGAGCTCTGCCAGGAATTCAATTAATAAGCAATTTGGTAGGAACCATCAGAGGATAAGATGGCCTGGGGAGGACAAAACTATTGAGGCTTCTAGCAAACCTGAGCAGACTCATAGTCAGAGGCCACCTCTGCAGTGTTGGGGCTGCGGAGCAGCGCATTATTATTGAGATTGCCCACAGCGGGGAAAGACTGAAACAGTAGCTAATTTACAGGAGGCCTCTACGGTAGGAGATGTGGCACGAAGCATACCCAGAATTAACGCAGCGTTGGAGGACCGGCAAGCTGATTTTCAACCTACCATGATAGAGCTGGAAGGTAAAATGTTATCTCAAACTGTTTCTGTTTTGATAGATCCAGGAGCAAGTTTAAGTTATATAAGCCCTAAGTTAGTAGAAATCTGTAAGTTGCCAAGTCAAAAATTTAAGAAGGCCTGGTTGGTTCAGTTAGCCACAGGAGCTAAAAGAAAAGTTAGTGCCAAGATACCAGACTGTGCACTACACATCAACGGACAGCAATTAGTAGTGGACTTAAATATTCTGCCCTTGGGATCCTATGATGTGTTGCTGGGTATGGATTGGATGGAAAAGCATTGGACACTTCTAGATTGTAAGGAAAAGAAAATTTATTACAGAGATCAGGATGGGAATCGCCAAGAAATTCAAGGCATAAGGAAGCCCATACAGTTACGCCCAATTACAGCTTCCCAAATGGGAAAATGCATTAGGAAGGGATGCAGGCTGTATGCCATCCAAGTCGGATTACCAAAGGCCAAGGATAAGGCAGCTCTGCTGGAGGACATACCTGTGATACAGGAATTTCAGGATGTGTTTCCGGAAGAAGTACCCAGATTACCACCTAAAAGAGATGTTGATTTTACAATAGAGCTGCTACCAGGAGCTTCACCAGTATCCCGGACTCCCTACCGAATGAGTGTACCAGAGTTGACAGAACTAAAAATGCAGCTCCAAGAATTACTGGATAAGGGGTATATACGACCCAGTGTATCCCCTTGGGGAGCACCAATGCTGTTTGTTAAAAAGAAGGATGGAACCATGCGCATGTGTATGGATTATCGCCAGTTAAATAAGTTGACAGTTAAGAACAGGTATCCCCTACCCCGTATTGATGACCTGTTCGACCAGGTTAGAGGAGCTACTGTGTTCTCAAAGATCGATTTGCGATCTGGCTATCACCAGATTAGAATTAAGGATGAAGACATTCACAAAACAGCTTTCCGCACAAGGTATGGCCACTATGAGTTTGTGGTATTGCCTTTTGGGCTAACTAATGCATAAGCCACCTTCATGAGGCTGATGCATAGTATTTTCCACCCTTATCTGGACAACTTTGTGTTAATTTTTATCGATGATATACTGATTTACTCTAAAAATGAGGAAGAGCACAGGGAGCATTTGCAAATGGTGTTGGAAATGCTTAGGAAGCACCAGCTGTATGCAAAATTTAGTAAATGTGACTTTTTCAAAAGAGAAATACAGTATCTTGGACATGTGATATCTGAAAAAGGTATAGCAGTGGACCCGGAGAAAATTAAAACTATTATGGAATGGAAGGTGCCACAGAGTGTGGCAGATATAAGGTCTTTTATGGGTCTGGCTGGCTATTACTGGCGGTTTATAAGAGGATTTTCCAAGATAGCTTTTCCCATTACCTCCTTGCAAAGGAAAGGGAAAGTTTTCAAATGGACCAAGGAGTGTCAGGACAGTTTTGAAAGACTGAAGCAATTATTGACAACAACACCCGTGTTAAGTGTGGCAGACCCGAACAAGGAATTCGAGGTTTGCACGGATGCGTGCAAGGAAGGTGTTGGGGCTGTGTTGTCACAAGAGGGAAAGGTAATTGCATACGAATCCCGCAAACTGAAGGATCATGAGCAGCGACACTCAGCTTATGATTTAGAGCTAACTGCAGTTGTGCACGCTCTCCGTGTATGGAGGCATTACTTACTTGGAAAAAGGTTTGTGTTAAAAACTGATCATAGTAGTCTAACCAGCTACTTTAAGCAAGCTGACTTAAACTCTCGGTAGGCTAGATGGAATGCCTTCTTGAGTGAGTTCGATATTGATCTACAGCACGTAAAAGGGAAGGAGAATAAGGTTGCAGATGCATTAAGTAGGAAGCTGCATAACATCTATGAGTTATATGTTAATCAGATTGAAAACAAGTTCCTGGAACAAATCAGAGAAGAAGCAGACAAGGATCCTGAATATAAGTATTTATGGCAGAAAACACAGGAATCTAGAGAACAAGGTGAACCAAGGGAATATGGGATTAACCAGGACGGGTTGCTGATTTTCAAAAAAAGGATAGTTATTCCAAACAGGATGGAATTAAAAACCATGATACTGGATGAATACCACAGAAGCAATTATGCAGGACATCCGGGATATCAAAAAATGCTGACATCAATAAGGAAGGACTTCTGTTGGCCAGGCATGAGGAAGGATATCGCGAGTTATCTGAGCAGATGTTTAGAGTGCCAGCAGGTGAAGGTCGAGCATCGGCATCCGGCTGGATTGATACAGCCTATACCCATTCCTGAATGGAAATGGGAGGTGATCTCGTTGGATTTTATCACCGGATTACCAAAAACAAAACGAGGTAATGATTCCATAATGGTAGTTGTAGATCGACTTAGTAAGTCGGCACATTTTATACCTGTCCAATCCACTTATAAGACAGTACAAATAGCAGATCTATTCATGCGTGAAATATTCATATTGCACGGCATTCCTAAGACTTTTATTTCGGATAGAGATGTAAAATTTACATCAGCATTCTGGAAGACTCTGTTTTCAGGGTTGGGAACGCAAGTACATTTTAGTACTGCTTACCACCCGCAAACCGACGGTCAAACTGAGCGAGTAAATCAGATACTGGAGGACATGCTGCGAATGTATGTCATGCATCAACCAGTTAAGTGGGAGGAGTATCTTCATTTGATAGAATTTGCCTATAACAATGGATACCAAGAATCCTTAAGAATGAGCCCGTTCGAGGCATTGTATGGGCGGCAATGCAGAACTCCCATTAATTGGAGCAGTCCCGAGAATAGAATCATGCTGGGACCAGACATGCTAGCAGAGATGGAAGCAGAGGTGAGAAAGATTAGACAGAACTTGAAAGCGGCACAAGACAGGCAAAAAGTGTATGCAGATAAAAAGAGATCGTACCGTGAATATGAGATTGGGGATCATGTATATGTCCGGATTAAACCAAAGAAAAGCACATTGAGATGGGCGTCTTGTGCTAAATTAGCACCCCGGTTCTGCGGCCCTTTCCAGATACTGGAAAGAGTAGGACCGGTAGCATATCGTTTGGCTCTTCCTAGTCACATTCGGGTGCATAATGTTTTTCACGTATCGTTACTAAAACGATATGTTCATGATCCTAGACACATAATACATTGGCAGAACATACAGGTAGTGGTTAAGCCTAATTGATAAATACTAATGCGATGACAAGGACTTGTTCATTAACTTAAGTTCACTGTGTGCAGGTAGAACCAGACGGGGAGTTTCTGGTCGAGCCTCACAGTATCATCGACCGGAGGGAAATCATGCTCCGGAAACGAGCCATCGCCCAGGTTAAAGTGCAATGGAAGCACTTTGGACCCGAGGAAGCTACCTGGGAAGACGAGAATTTTGTTCGGGAAGCTTATCCTGAGCTTTTTCTTTGAATTAAGATAAGAACACCAGGGACAATGTTCTCTTCCAGAGGGGGAAAACTGTAACCACCCTCTTAGCCATTAACAATGATTAAATTTTGTTAACTAATTTTGAATTAATTGTGACTACTGTTATTTGGAATTTCTTAACAAAGTTAATTTTGATGAGAAATAAAAGTTACTGAGAAATTATTTTTTCTTGAGTAAAAAATTTATGGTAAGGTAAAAACAGGACCTGTAGTTAGTTGGAACAGAAAAGAAACAGTTACACAGTTTTTTCCACAGAAACTCTGGAATAAGTAGAACATTCCAAGAGAGTTTTGGGGTTCTGAAAAAAGAGGAAAAAACTCTGTGATTCTGGGGAACGATTTCCAGATCAGAGTGTCAGCTGGGTTGGAGACTGGACCGGACTGTCCCGAGTTCTCCCCAGAGTTCTGTTCCACTGGAGTTGGAGGGCTGGACCGGATTGTCCGAACACCTTCTCCAGAATTATCTCAGTGATAATAATTACAGGCATGAAGCTCGGGGGGAACTGGGTATGTAATTGCCCAGTTCATGGTTGGGAGGAAACGGGCATCTACAACTATCTTGAAAACAGATGAGTTTACCATTACAGAAGTTGTTGACTGCAATTATTAACTCTGCATTTTATTACTAAGTGAATTATCAAATTACTGTAAATAGAATAGTTTCAATGTGAAGAGAAATAGAAATAGGGCTAAATGACAGACAATGTATTTCTTTCTGTACAGTACTGTTGTGAGATGAGTAGTATAATTTCGCAAATGAATAAAAGAAAACAGAGCCTAGAATTACTGCGAAGAATTGATATAGAAGAGGAAATATAGATTTTCATAATATGCACAATAAACAAAGAATGTAGTCTTAGTACACCATACTTTTAATTCCCGACGAACAAGAAGAGTATGCAAATACGAAACTTGTTCTGGCGTTAACCCATAGGGCAGGAAGGTTCGACCTTCCACCCCTGGACATGTCGCCATTGTTAATTGAAATCGCTCAGACAGGGGAGGTGGTCCGGTCACCCCGCTACCTGGTGCTGAGGAAGACCCGGGAGCGGAAACTCTACCAGAAATATATGGTAGCAACCGAAAATTTACTGTGAAACCAGGTTGGATAATAAGTACAGTATCCAGAAAACTCATAGCGAAACAACAAGTTCAATCAAATAGTATATGTGCAACGAAGCAACATCAATGCATGGAAATATATAAGAAGAGAACTTTGACAGAAATCCACGTAAGCATATAAGTCGTGACAGAGGAAATAAGTTAAGTCCATCCATATTCCATTTAACAGATTGAGAAAAAAAGAAATTGCATTAAACTGTCCATTCACATAGTGCATTTATCTCCTACACCTCCAACTGTCGCGGTACTAGAAAAACGATATGAGCATATGAATCAAAATGTTTACATACAGAGCAGGCATTACCGCCGCCAAGGGTTAATAGTATCAAAACAGAAAATCAAACACAGGAGTGCGGAATCCTTAGCCTTTCGAAGGCATTATCCATAGTTTTAAAAAGAAAAAATAAAACCAAGCAGACTCAAAACCCTGGAACTTGGGTTATATTCGAATGGAAGAGTTCTAAACAGTAAATCCCAGAGACTTCCTTAACTAACAACTTGAAACTCTGCGACTACAGACTTTAGGATAGGAACCCTCCCGGAATGGGTAAGGATAAAGCCCCATTTTCTTTCCTGAGAAATTGTTCTGTCGTCTCGGAGGGTACCTGAGAATAGGAGCCGAATTAAATCCTTCTCGCATGCCAAAAGAAAACAAAAAAAATGAGGTTCAAGCATCAAGTATGGAGCAAGGGCAGTATACCTGCATTAGCACAGAGAAGACGTATTTTAGTAAAGGAAGAGTAATCTTAATCCATGAAAAGGCAAAATATACTAAGGGAAACACTGCGTTTACTGTCAAACACTGTACATTACCTGGTGAGGATGATGAGGGTACCCGCGCGAGGATGAATTCCGAACAGTTTCAACCTTCTCGAGGAGCGTCTTGAGTATGCAGTGTAATTCCTGAAACGAAAACTGTTAAACCCCAACTCTGTGAAACTTAAGCAACAATAACTTTCGAGCTGATTGAAAAACACAAATTAAAAAGGAGGAAACCGCAGTTTGATTACCAGAGGCGTTGCGAAGAAGTAAACCCTATCCACAGTAGGAGCAACCCGGTACATTAGCAGAATCGAACCCTGTCTATTGCCGAATTAAACCCTGTCTATTGCTGAACGAACTAGCTGACATGCTCGGCCAAGTCTCAGCTTGGCCGAGAGCTCCAGCACCCCGTCGAAGGAGGAAAACAATGAAAAATGAACTGGAAAAGACAGAAGGGAATGAAAGTAATTACCCCAACCTCGAATTATGCGCACCGTCGGATCACAGGTAGATCGAGGGCGAGGAGAATGCCAGCTGGAGGAGGCACAAATCAAGAGCTACCAGCCATAACGCTCATCGGAATTTACTGTCAGCATATTAACCATTACACAGAAAAAACCACATTCCAAGGAGCGGAAAACCCAAAACCTCATTTAATATGTAAAGACGTGGCAGCCGAGGACTCGAAGACCGGGTACACATGTTAAACCAGAATCAATGATTCAACCAAACTATGGTGCGGAGTAAGACCTCAGCTTCGAAAACATTATCCAAATCATAAATTAGTACAGTGTTTTGATTAAACATAGAAATATGAATAATGCACAGGACATAAGTATTACGTGACAAGTTGTAACTAATTACGGCATGAATTAAATTGTCATGAACTTATTACTGGTTATTACCATCAAATTTTAATTTTTTTTTATATATGGTAAGTTTGGGTAATTTTATTTACTTGAATGGAAACATGAAGTGAGGAAATAAACCAACAAGCAATTTCATTTCTCATGTGAGAGAAATTCAACCTAGTTGGTAGAAATTTATCCTATGGAGTCAGTATTGTGCAAAGAATTTTACACAACCTATAAGATATGGAATATTCTTATGCAAGGATGAATATCAATTTAGGTAGAGTTATGGCACTTCATTAGAGAGATAAACATCACTAACAACCATAGAATCAAAAATTAGAAACTCTATATATATTTTCAACAACCAATTTATAATAACGATAAATCTTGGGTATTAGAGGAAAAGTTTAATAGTGGACATTATAAGCTACTTATGCAATTCACATACACATAGAGAAAGAAAAAAATCAGAGTATAAAATAACTACGCATCGCTTTCAAATCATCATGAGAAACATTAGCATATGGAAACTCATATAATACCTCAAAATTGAAACAAGCAACAACATTAACACATGGAAAATGTTTTTCACAAAAACATGGAAATATGCAAACCATTCGTGTTATAATGAACATGATTTTTATCCTAAAACTCCAATGGAAAAAAAAACTTTGAATGGTCACTCAAGTCTATTCATTTCAATGATTTTTGATACAATCCATATTTTTTTCCCTATCTTATAATATTCGCTTAGGCCAAAAAGATCATTTAATAATGGAAATGAAGAACGAAATAGGGAGATAATGTGACCCTTCATTTCCCATCGTAACTTTTACATGAAATTAATTTACATAATATACCTATCTTCACAAATAGGTGAATTTCTAAAGAATAAATAGAATAACGAAATAGGGAAATAATGTGACCCTTCATTTCCCATCGTAACTTTTACATGAAATTAATTTACATAATATACCTATCTTCACAAATAGGTGAATTTCTAAAGAATAAATAGAATAGTATGAAAAAAGTAAATGAAAGCATGGAAATTTGTTTTTTTATATAAAATAGATGAATCTTTTTCATTTTTACGAATAAAATACGTAAATGGTGGTTGATGTTAAATTTCTATTTCTATGTGTTTTCTTTGATTTTTTGTTTTGTTATGTTTTTGGGTAACTCATCCAATGATATGGGGTCAATTACGGCCATTAGCACTATACCTTGAGGGGCCACGATAATGTATCTTTTTATAAACTGGCATACTCGGGGTGATTTGAATCCTAGATCTCTTAGTTTACACAATACTTTATATCATGATGATCATCAATTAAATTACGCCTTTAAAAATATTTCATTGTATTATATTGAATGAAAAATGTATCCTAAAATATTTCTTCTATTGCTTCCTTTGTTTCATCTTAATTTGAGCTTATTATAATTTGAAGAGAAAATTTCAACTTATGATTTTAATGTTTTGGTTTTAATAATTGATTTCATATTCTTTTTTTTTAGTTGGTAAATAAATAAATAGTTAAGGATTTTAAATTTAAAGTTTATGTTTTAAAAATATTTTTACTATCTTATATTTTAACAAATTTTATTTTATATATATATATATATATATATATTAAATTCTTATTGGCTAGATTAATTGGTTGAATTTTTATTGAAGCATAATGCTTTGTGGTTGAGCTAGTAAAAAGCGATTAGTTCTAGTGAATTAAGGTGATACAAATAATCCTCAAAAGTATAATAGTGACTCATCTCTAAAAATTTGTAAACCACATAACAAAAATAATCTTTAATTTTATTATTGCATTAAAAAATCTTTATATCTATTTAATTTAATTATAAGTCAAATTTATAATTTAAATTTAAAAGTTTGAAAAAAGTTGTTTCCCATACCAACTTATACATTCACAATTTTTCAATAAAAATATATAATATGAAAAAAAAAGCCTCCTCATAAATATTAAAACTCTAATCAAACACTACATAATAATTTATATTTTTAAACCTTAATAACAAAACCACCTACGGCTTAAATGAGGTTGGTATAAAGACACTAGGGCAGCGCTAAACCATTGGGAGATTGAGGAGAATGTTGGATTGCAAAACATCAATAACATTAAGAAAATTGTCACTTCTAAGTTCAAAGAAAAAATGTGATGTGAGAAAGATCTAGCAACTAAAAGAAAATTATGTTATTATAAGGAGGTCATCAACCCCACCTTAGAAGATCAAAAGTATCTCTTTGTTTTAACTAGCTCAAAGAAGAAAATTAATATAGCCAAGATTAGAATGAACTCTCATGAGCTCCATAGTGAAACAAGTCATTGGAGAGTTCCTAAAACACAATGGATGGAAAGGATCTGCCATCTCTGTGAGAATATGAACATCTAGGATGAAAATCACTTCCTCTTACAGTGCCCCGTACAACCACATTAGAGCTAAATTTCATAATGTTTGTTGCAATACTAAACTTCCTAACCTTTTAAGATGTCAAAATTATAGTGAGCTGGGGAAGCTTCTCTCCAAGCTTTTTGAGCATAGGAATAAAATCTTAAATCAAATTAAATAGCTCTTTTCTTTAGGTCCGATAGACCAAAAATTAGTCTCAATGGACTTTAACCATCATCATCATCGTCACATAATAATTTAATTTTTTAATTTAATAATGAATGTGATATCTTTTAAAACTTGAGAAATTAAATTATTCAAAACCTTTTATTTATGAAATATAATAATTTAATTTTTTAATTTAATAATAAGTATAATATATTTTAAAACTTGGAAAATTAAATTATTCACAACCTTTTACCTATGAAATAAATAGACATAATATCACCACGAAAATTTATTTATTTATCATAAAACTGCATGATTCAATTATTCACGAAATAAAATTGATAATCCAAAAATGATAGGATAGTAAACCAACAATACGTAAACGCCAAAATTATTAGGCCCTTCATATACACCTTACTTAACCCAAAAAAAATCAAGGTGTCTCGATACAATAATTATTACAATCCTCAAACACAAGGCTTGGATGGGATACAGGCTAGAGCTCCTGCATCTGCAGTAATTTCTGGTACTAAGCTCGCACAGCTAACTTTAAATGTTTTCGTTCCAACGTACATTGGAGAAGTGTCTCCCTTACCAGATGGAACAAAGTATGCTCCATTCTCAAGCATATCACCCACTGACTGCCACAACCATCCCTCGGGACAAGAAGAAGCAGCGTTACACTCTTCACGCCATGTCACCTGCTTCAAATTCTGCTACTTTGGGGCCATGAATCGGTTTCCTTCACTTCTGATGGTGGGATGCATGCTTCCACCAATTGCATATTTTCCCCACCATTCATAGTTGTTATTGGTGACGTGCACGTATACATATCTACATCTGCAAGACTTGATGTTAGTTATGAATAATAACTAACGTGTACGTATCCATATCCATATCTACATTCTGCAAGACTTGATGTTAGTTATGAATAATAACTAACGTAGTTTATTCCAAGACTCTGCTATTGCGTACGTGCACATATCCATATCCTTTTAACATGTTCATTTGTCATGTATAGAGAGAACTTACCTGGGCATCCTCTGAATGACACCTGGTCCAAAGTGGTTATATGCAACGGTTACCTTCATGTTTTTATCACCTGCATAGTCATCGTTGTGGCCCAACAACATTACCTGCATGCGTTCATACAATGAGAAAATTATTGTCTGACACCGTGTTTTCAGAATAATTAAAGCCAAAGAAGTGAACAAGTAAATAAATTAATGGTTTAACTTCTAAATCGACAAGACTACAAACCATAGATTTTGAAATATTCTTTAAATCCGCAATTTGCGGGAATTTAATTTCAACCCATAATAAAACAACTGACAAAATTTGATTTGTCAGAGATATTCCGCATCGTTTGATACTCAAAAGTCGTGCTTGATATTTTTCACATTACTGTGCATTAAATTTTCAGAATTAAATGCCCCTGTAACAGCCGACTTCATTTCTTCATAAGGCATCACCGCTTGCTGCATTCAATACGCAGATAAGCTTTAGAAGATATTTGTATTTTTTAATACTTTAAAGTCAAATATGTTTTTAACATATAAATGTAATGAAAAACAGTTCTTTTTATGTTAGAGAGTTTGAGAAATAGAAAAAGATAGAGAAGAAGGCAGAGCAAGAAAAAATGAGTCCCTGTGTTTTGGAGCAGCAATGCATTCTACAAGCTATTTCAGCAACTGTCTGTGTGTTTCAGCAATAGACTGTGTGGTGTTTCAGCAACTATCTGCCAGATGTTGAAACACGAATCTATGCTAAAAAATAGAGTTTGTAAAAACAGAGTATGGAGTTTTGGATTATTCCAGAACTGTAGTTCTGAAGAAGTTTGTAATTTTTATGGTTAATAAAAACAGAGCTTTTCTCCATATCTTCTTTGTCCAGATTTCTCTCATTTCTTTGTGTTGAGTTGAGGAACTTTGCTTCCTCTGTTTTGTTCGAAATTTTCAGAAATTTCCATCATGGTATCGGAGCTAGTCTAGGCGCTCAGTGAGACAAAAATAGAGTTTGTTTTTCCATTGCAGGAGTTGTAAGAAGTTTATTGAGCGGATTTCTCCAGAAGAGAAAGTTCTTGCTTATTTTATTAAACAGTCAGTATCTTTTGTTTACTTATACATGTTGAAGAGCGATAGGAAGAAGGATGCCAAAGCCCTCTTTTTTCTCTTTCAATCAGTACATGAAAGTGTTTTTCCAAGGATTGCAGCAGCAACAAAATCCAAAGAGGCATGGGATATTCTCAAAACTGCCTATCAAGGCATGGAGAAGGTGAAGACTGCAAAGTTGCAGATGTTGAGGAGAGACTTCGAAACACTCAGCATGAAGGAATCTGATACAATAGATTCATTCTTCACTCAGGTTACTGGGTTGATAACCCAGATAAGATCTCATGGTGAAATTATTGAAGAAAGAAGGATTGTAGAGAAGATCTTGAGAAGTTTACCCTCAAGGTTTGAAGCTGTTGTGGTAGCAATAGAAGAAACAAAGGATCTCTCACAGTTCACAGTAGATGAACTAAGTGCTTCTCTTATGTCTCATGAACATAGACTGAGTAGAGGAACAGATTCCTCTTTTGAGCAAGCATTCAAGACTCAGATGTCTTTCGGCCAAGGAAAAGGTCGAGGCAGAGCAAATAACAGAGGTCGTGGAAGAAGCCAAAACAAAGGCAGAAATAATCCTGCAAGCACAAGCGGAAGGAGCTGCAATCAGAACCAAGATGAAGGTTCAAGAAAACAACAAGCTCATGGACAAAGGTATGACAAATCCCAAGTCCAATGTCATTATTGTAAGAAATATGGGCACTATGCCAATGAATGTAGGAAAAAACAAAATGACATGAATAGTAGGAAAAATGCTAATTTTGCAAATGAAGAAGATAAAAATCCAAAGATTGTGCTGTTAACATGTAACATTGCACAAGACAAACAAGAAGATTTTTGGTTCTTAGACTCAGGTTGTAGTAATCACATGACTGGAAATATTGCAATGTTTGCCAATCTGGATGAAAATGTGAAATCTGAGGTAACTATAGGAACTGATAGCAAGATATCTGTCAAGGGTAAGGGCAGAGTCAGTATCCGAGCAAGAAATGGAGAACAGATGATTGTGCCA
The DNA here is from genome assembly GCA_034641835.2 of Pinus albicaulis. Taxonomy (NCBI): domain Eukaryota; kingdom Viridiplantae; phylum Streptophyta; class Pinopsida; order Pinales; family Pinaceae; genus Pinus; species Pinus albicaulis. The sequence goes on along the minus strand of JAXQQM020065101.1, from coordinate 38,745 downwards.
GAGGTATACTATGTACATGGTCTGAAATGTAATCTTTTGAGCATTGGACAGCTCATTGACAAAGGTTATAATGTGTTCTTCAAAGATGATATGTGTACAATCAGAGACATACCTCCAAGTAAGAAGATCATTGCACAGGTGCAGATGACCAGCAATAGGATGTTTCCTCTCAAACTCAGGGCAGATTTGAAGGAAGGTAGAACTATTGCAGCTGTAACACAAGAAGTCTTTCAAGAACAAGTGAAAGATGAGAATTGGTTGTGGCACTTGAGATTTGGACATCTCAATTTCGGAGGCTTGAATCTGTTGCACAGAAAGGGAATGGTAAAAGGATTGCCATTGATCGAGAAACCGGACAGCCTTTGTGAAGGCTGCATCTTGGGCAAACAACACAAAGAAAGCTTTCCAGCAGGAAAGAGTATAAGGGCAAAAGCACCATTGGAAATTGTTCACTCTGATGTGTGTGGACCAATGCAAATACCATCATTTGCCGGAAATAAATATGTTTTAACTTTCATTGATGATTACACCAGAAAGACATGGGTGTATGTGCTAAAACAGAAGAGTGAAGTGTTTGAGAAATTCCGCCACTTCAAAACTCTTGTTGAAAAGCAGTGTGGGCATTACATCAAAGTGCTCAGAACAGATAGAGGTGGAGAGTACATCTCCAAATACTTTCTGCGTTTTTGCAGAGAGAATGGCATACAAAAGCAGTTCACCGCGAGGTACACACCTCAGCAAAACGGTGTTGCAGAAAGGAAGAATAGGACCATTCTAGACATGGTCAGGAGTATGCTGAAGGCAAAACACTTGCCGCATGAGTATTGGGCAGAAGATGTCACTTGCGCAGTTTACATCTTGAATAGATGCCCAACTAAAGCTGTCATGAACAAAATACCAAAAGAAGCATGGAGTGGTCAAAAGCAAACTGTCACTCACATGAGAGTATTCGGCTGTGTAGCATATGCACATGTACCGGATCAGCTAAGGAAGAAGCTTGATAGTAAGGGGGAGAAGTGTGTCTTTATTGGCTATTGTGATGAGTCAAAAGCATACAAAATCTATAATCCATCCACCAAGAAATTGATAGTAAGCAGAGATGTGCAGTTCATTGAAGATGAAGCTTGGGATGGAAGCTTAGAGAAGACAGTGAATGTGAAGACAATTGTGTCTCACGAAGAAGAAGAGGAAGGGACAACAACAAATAATCCTTCCTTGGTGGCTCCTCCTCCACCACAGCAAGTACAACAAACCACACCACAAGCTGGAATTCGAACAGCCTTGAGAAGTCAAGGAAGTGCTTCTCCAAGCACACCACAGGGATCACAAATACCCTCAAGTTCGGATGGAACTCCAAGCACACCAAGAAGACCAAGATTCAGAAATATGAATGAGATTTATGAACAAGGAGAGGTAAGTAATAATACCGGTCTGAATTCATTATTCGCTTTGTATTGTCATGTTGATGACCCAGTTCATTTTGAAGATGTTGTAAATGAAGATAAATGGATTGAAGCAATGAATGAAGAAATTGGTGCAATTGAGAAGAGTAAAACATGGGAGTTAGTAGACCTCCCTGAAGGCAAAGATGTCATTGGAGTTAAGTGGGTCTATAAGACCAAAAGCAATGCTGAAGGCAAGATCGACATGCATAAAGCAAGACTTGTTGTGAAAGGCTACAAGCATCAACAAGGCAAAGACTATGATGAAACCTTTGCACCAGTAGCAAGGATGGAAACAGTCAGAACAGTGTTGTCTATTGCAGCACAACACAAATGGAAGATTTATCAGATGGATGTTAAATCTGCATTCCTGAATGGAGTGTTAAAAGAAGAGGTTTATGTTGAACAACCTCTAGGCTATGAAGTTGAAGGCCAAGAGCATAAAGTCTGCAAACTGAAGAAGGCTCTTTATGGGCTCAAGCAAGCTCCAAGAGCATGGTACAGCAGAATAGATGCTTATCTGATTGAGAATGGGTTTGAGAAGTGTGATGGTGAACCCACACTCTACATAAAGGAGAATGACGGTAAGATACTTATTGTTGTTTTATATGTAGATGATTTAATTTTTACTAGCAATGATGCTTCTCTCATTGCTGATTTTAAAGTAGTCATGAAAAGTGAATTTGAAATGACTGACTTGGGTTTCTTAAGATATTTTCTTGGAATTGAAGTATACCAAAGTGAAAATGGTGTTTTCATTTCCCAAGTTAAATATGTAGAAGCAGTGTTGAAGAGATTTAACATGCAGAACAGCAAGGCAGCTGTGACTCCAACTGTAATGGGGTTGAAATTGACCAAAGAAGACAGAAACAAGGATTTTGATCCAAAGTTGTACAAGAGCATAGTTGGCAGCCTCATGTACTTGACTGCAACTAGGCAGGACATTATGCACGTTGTGATTTTAATCTCCAGATTTATGGAAAGACCGAAAGAGACTCATTGGCAGGCAGCCAAGAGGATTCTAAGGTATGTGAATGGAACGAAGGGGTTTGGTATTTTATACTCCTCTTCTGAAAGTTTCATGTTGACAGGTTACACTGACAGTGATTGGGCTGGAAGTGTTGATGATAGGAAAAGCACATCGGGATATGTGTTTCATATGGGATCGGGAGCCATCTCATGGGCTTCCAAGAAGCAGCCAATTGTGGCTTTATCAACAGCAGAGGCACAGTACGTGGCAGCAACAGCAGCAGCATGCCAAGCAGTGTGGCTGAGAAGAGTTCTCAGAGATTTGTGTCATGAACAAGAAAAGGGCACAACAATTTACTGTGCCAATAGCTCGGCAATAGCATTGTCTAAAAACTCTGTTTTTCATAAAAGGACAAAGCACATAGACACCAAGTTTCACTTCATACGTGAATTGGTTAAAAATGGTGAGATTGTTTTGTAGCACTGCAGAACAGAGGATCAGCTAGCTGACATCTTGACAAAACCATTGGCAAAGAAAAGTTTTGATCATTTCAGAAAATGCCTGGGTATGCTGAAAAACCCAGCAGTTGAAATTAAGGGGGAGTGTTGGAATTTAATTCCAACTGCAACATAAACAACTGGACAGAAATCAGATCCGTTGTAGATATTTCAAAAATATCGGATGCCTGAAAGTCATGGTTTATTTATTGCACTCCACTGTGCATTTAATTTGCAAAGTTATTGCTCCTGCTACAGCCGACTTGTTTTGTTCCAAAAGGGCATCACCGCTTCTCCTGCATTCAATACGCAGATATGCATTAGAAGATATTTGCATTATTTTAATATTATAAGTCAAAAATGTTTTTGCTTATAAATATGATGAACAACAGTTCTTTTTAAGGTTAGAAGAAATAGAAGAATTTGTTTTGAGAGTTTGAAGGCAGAGAAATAGACAGAGCAGAAGAAACAGCAAGAAAACAGAGTCGTTGTGTTTTGGGAGCAGCATGCATTCTACAGGCTGTTTCAGCAACTGCGTCTGTGTTTCAGCAACTGTCTGACTGTTGCTGAAACACGTGTTTCAGCAACTGAAATCTGTGTTAAAAAAACAGAGTTTGTAAAAACAGAGTATGGAGTTTTTGAGTATTCCAGAATTGTAATTCTGAAGAAGTTTGTAATTTTTATTGTCATTTTTATGGTTAATAAAAACAAAGCTTTTCTCCATATCCTCTTTGTCCAAATTTCTCATTTCTTTGTGTTGAGTTGAGGAACTTTGCTTCCTCTGTATTGTTCGAAATTAACAGAAATTTCCATCAAGGAGGTGGTGGAGAGAGCCAAAGAGATTCCCGATAGATGTAACCTCTGCGAGTCACCCCGCCACTGCGATATTCAATGCTACTCTCATAATTCATTCCAACGACGTTCACCAATTATTGACGAACAATAATTTATATTCATAGTTTCTCTGTAATTATTTCTGCAACTTATTCCATGTTATTGACAATGAATTATTTTTGTTTTGATTAGTGTGTCCCTAGGATATTCCATTATTGGTGGTAGCTCGTGAGAGACTCACTACCATGTCAATGTATGTAAATAAATATGTTGCTCGCACCACTCCAGCTACTTATGTAGTGGGTGGGTTTTGTAGGAGCTCATATAGGCACTACAACATTATCGGTTGTCTCTAGCATTTAATAAATGAGTGAATGAATGAAAAAATTGCATTCTAACTAGCAAGGGCTCCAAGATAACCTAGCAAGGGCTTAAATTTTCATCTAATTTCTTGAGAAGGAAAGCAGCCAATTGAAGACAAATCAATTGATTTTGGCAAATAGGTTGTTTGAGGAAAAAAAATAGGAATGGGGAAAAAAATTTGCTGAACCTGATGAACATGAACACCAAATGAGGAGGAAGACACCAAGAACTATGGGTCTCAAGAAGGCACTGTAGAAAAACAAAGAACAAAATCCTATATAGGAGCAACTCACTTTTGAGGAGAGGATGGCTAAAGAAATTAATGAAGAAAAGAAATTTTGGCTTGACAAGGTCAACATTCACCTGCAAAAGCTCTTGGAGAATGAAAACATGGATAATAAGATTCAAAAATGCATGGTTTCCCGATATCAAACCAAAAATCAGATTAAGCAAGTAAAAATTGAGTAGTTGAAAAGAAAACTGCAAGAGGTCCAAGAGAAGCAAAGGGAGGCAAGAAGAATAGGTTAAGGAGTGAAATTGATGGCTAAAACATCCTTTTATTTTTAGCCTATCATCCATATAAGTTAAGGAACAAATTCTGAAAATTTTGGAGCAGTTTGATTTTTTTTGAAATTTTGCAGAAAATCAAACATAGAAAGGTCGTGCCGAGGTGCGACCCTTTTTTCGTGGGCATCCAAAAGAGCTTCTATCTACATGGATGGATATGTATTCATGATTAAATGCCATATATGAATTAGGTTTTCATAAAAACTTCAAATTTTAATGAAAAACTCAAAAAACCTCACCTTTTTCATGCTTCTGCCACTAAATCTCGACTAGCACGACCTTTCTCAAGAATTTTGGAAAAATCAAGTTTTGGAGGCCTTCCCGTGGGTATTTTTTGTAGTTTGATGGATCATTGGAAAGAAGACAAATGTGGCTACTTGAACCAGCCTTAAGAATGCAATTTTGACTCATACAAGTAATTCAAAATAAACTCTCAACGAGCACGACCCTTTCTTGACCTTCCTGCTAAATCCCTGTTTTGATGTATTTTGGTGCGACCTTTCTGCATTCTAGTGCAAATTTTTTGTTTCTGATGTGACCCATCTAGTCTAGATACCTTTTCATGCACTTAATGATATAAAATTTTATGTCTTGTAAGAAATTTAGTTTATTTTAAGCTTCTTGGTTAGTTTTTTCTTACTATTGGAGGAAATTTGTAATTAATGAGGAGACAATCTCTCCTAAAATTTGTTTAAAATATTGGAAACTATTTCAACTATCCTAGTATTTAGGTGAGGACTCATAAAAGACATTTATAATGACCCTTGAATAGGATTTTCAACATGATGTGTTGTCTTATGATGTATTTGCCTATATGAGATAGTTTGTAATAATTTCCAAAGGTTCGATGTTGTGCAATTGAGCTTTGAAAAATAGTGTATTCAATGATTTTAACATGAAAATAATAGACATAATTTGCATCTATTGTTGTGGGATTCATGTGGTATGTGCTTTAGTAGTGTTTCTTCTTTTGTTATCACATGTTTGAATGTATTGAGCCTTCCATTTCCATTTCCATGTCTTATGTGAGTGATTTCTAAGTTTGATAAGCATAATTAATTGATTCAATGCTCTGTCTTGGAGAAGCTCTCACATTTATGTTCATTTTATTTTGATATAAAGGAATTCATGATTTCCATTCTCATTTTGAAACCCTATCAATCTACCATATTCCCCAAGATACATTTATATTGCTAGAGTGTGTGCCTACCTTGCCTAATCCGGATTTTATGTAGGAACGCAACAGAATACAGATATAACCATAGATACAGAGATGCAGCGGAAATAATGCTTCATTTTATTAATAAAAGAATGACTGCAATAAGCTTGCAAACATAATGGAAATAAGCTAGGGCGCTGGTAGCGTATCTCTGAGAAGAGATGTGGTGGCTACAGACCTCTGAACTATGTTACATTGAGGCTCGCAGGCCTATTACAGACATAATGGAACTAAAAGAGCTATGGTACTAGAAGCATATCCCTGAGAAGAGATGTGGCGGCTACCAGCCCTTAAACTGTGTTACAATGCAGACATGATGGAGATGCGGCGAGCTAGGGCACTGGTAGCGCTTATCCCTGAGAAGAGATGTATCGGCTCCCAGCCCCCTGAACTGTCTTACAATGAGGCTCGAGGGCCTATTTATTGTTGAGAAACAATGTAGAATCCGAAACGTCCAAAACCATAACCGTAGGAGATGAAGCGCCAAAACTGTGGGTCCCGTTTAGGTAAATTGGTGGTTCAACTTCCCGGGGGCGTAACTTTGGCATCCGATCTCCGTTTGACGCGCTCAATAGCTCGTTAGAAATATCTATCCGAGGAGTACAATTTTGGAATGGGAAACATCGGTCCATGGACCCATTTTGCCCTCCGTTTTCCCAAAAAACGTCGTTTAGGGCCTCAAAACGGCTTCGGAAGTTTAAGACCCGAAAAACTGCTAAAAATAGTAAGTTGTGCCGAAACTTACAAACTAAAATAACTGATGGTGGGGGTTCAAATGGACTTGATGGGTGGCCACCAATATCCACCTGGATTATTAATGCCCCAAAATGGCTCCGGGTGTGCAGGACCCAAAAACCTGCTATAAATAGTAAGCTGTGCTGAAGCTGGAAAACTGAAAGAATTGATGCTGCGGGTCCAAATGGAATAGGTGGGAGGCCACCGATATCCACCTGGATCATTCCTCCCTCCTTAGAAAGCAATGGTCTCCATTGCGTTAAGTTCCTCCATGGGGGGGGAAGGGGGGATTTTGTTGAACTTGGTGTTGGCAGCCGTGCTGGATGTAGATGTGCCACCGCTGGGCAGCCATTGAAGGATCTGAAAAAAAAAAAAAAAAATTGTCCATCATCGCGTTCCTCTGTTTCTCGAGGGCATCCTCGAGCAAGATTTTGACAGGATCTCCTGCTCCCTCGTCTTTCTTTCCTTCCGCCATGGGGGGTCGTCGGGGTTGCGAGGTTGAACTCCTTATACCCTGGCCGCGTTGGGGACATGAAGAGAAAAACAGAGAAAGAGCAGACCCGCTCTGATACCACTAATCCGGATTTTATGCAGGAACGCAACAGAATACAAATATAACCATAGATACAGAGATGCAGCGGAAATAATGCTTCATTTTATTAATAAAAGAATGATCGTATAAGTCTCAGAAACATAATGGAATAAGTTTGTATGCTGTAACGTATCTCGAGAAGAGATGTGGTGGCTGGCGTACCTGAATCGTGTTACATTGAGGCTCGTTGGCCTATGTATTATGTATAATGGTGTTTGAAAGAGCTATGGTGCTCAGCAGCGTATCCCTGAGAAGAGATGTGGCGGCTACCAGCCCCTGAACTGTGTTACAATGCAGACATGATGGAGATGCAGCGAGCTAGGGCACTGGTAGCGCTTATCTCTGAGAAGAGATGTATCGGCTCCCAACCCCCTGAACTGTCTTACAATGAGGCTCGAGGGCCTATTTATTGTTGAGAAACAATGTAGAATCCGAAACGTCCAAAACCCTAACCATAGGAGATGAAGCGCCAAAACTGTGGGTCCCGTTTAGGTAAATTGGTGGTTCAACTTCCCGGGGGCGTAACTTTGGCATCCGATCTCCGTTTGACGCGCTCAATAGCTCGTTAGAAAGATCTATCCGAGGAGTACAATTTTGGAACGGGCAACATTGGTCCATGGACCCATGTTGCCCTCCGTTTTCCCAAAAAACGTCGTTTAGGGCCTCAAAACGGCTCCGGAAGTTTAAGACCCGAAAAACTGCTAAAAATAGTAAGTTGTGCCGAAACTTACAAACTAAAATAACTGATGGTGGGGGTTCAAATGGACTTGATGGGTGGCCACCAATATCCACCTGGACTATTAATGCCCCAAAACGGCTCCGGGTGTGCGGGACCCGAAAACCTGCTATAAATAGTAAGTTGTGCTGAAGCTGGAAAACTGAAAGAATTGATGCTGCGGGTCCAAATGGAATAGGTGGGAGGCCACCGATATCCACCTGGATCATTGCCCCATTACATCTCTACAAATTTGATTTTCAAAGCCCTCACCCAGTTTTCCCTAGACCTAATTCACCATCCAACATTATATCCGAATCAATCAAACCATACAGCCTACTATACCTAGCCTAAAATCTCCATGATCGAGTCAATTTGGCTGTCATCTCATAGAGAGAGCCCTCTCATCCTAGTTTGGCTACATACTAGGTCAAAGTGGTGTGTGGTTACCTTCTCTGGTCTCCTTGTCAGCCTTGAGAGATACGATGGAGTGATAACAGAGACATTTTATAAATTTAGTAAGCTATAAATCAACCTTAACATGAGTAGATTCAATTTCATGATTGATAACTTTAATTTTCGAAGCAATTTTCAAAGGATAATTATCTTTCATCTCTAGATTAAACAACTTCAATAAGAATTGAATTATCTCCGATTCTGAATGTGAATCATAAATTTATTTTAACTTTGTTATTGCTCCATATGTTTTTCACTTTGAATAATATATATGCTTACCCCTTTTATCAGTGAAGTTGCTATTAAAGCAAAGGCCTTTTTATCTCTACTCTGCCAAATTGTTAATTTTTTCCCTTTGTAGGTTTCTTTGGTTCACTGTCTCCTTTTATTTCACAAATTCCTTTCCACACATCATTAAAAATAAGTGTATTTTTAACTTTCCTATACTACACTTTGACAATTTTCGTTTCCAAAAAGGACAACACCAACTAAAGAAAAAACGAATTCATTTTTGCATAAAAATTAGCAATCAAAATCATGACTATATAGAATTTCTTTTAATAAAAAACAATTTGTTTAATAATAGGTAACTTGTCTTTAAATTGAAGTGGATTGATACATCAACATGTGTTATGTGTTGTCCAATAAAAAAATTGTAATATAGCGTAGACTCTCTATTCAATTTTATTAAATCTCTTGATAGGCCAAAATCCACATTTCATCAAAGTCGGCACAATAGATTAACGACGGGTAGGTGGCAGGTACAAATCAACGGTGCAAAGACACACAACTCGACATATATATTAAAAAAAAGGGGGTCCCTTGTATGCGTAACCGTCAAACAAGATCGACGGTTTAGAGTAGCTCCCGATGTATCCAAAGGTTTTAGACCTCAAATCTATTATTGGGGAACTCTCTCGGGCTTCAAAAAAATGTTTTGTGTGGTGTAGAGGTTGGTTTCAAAAACCTCATGGGATCTGCGGGTTTTCAACTCCACCACGTCAACTACTAATTGGCTCCACGTCAGGTATACTAGAGAACTACTTTAGATGGGTTCGAGGGTCTCCATGAGGGTCGAACACAAATTTAAAGATGTCCCCGCAATTCGTCCACCTCGCCTCGCAGGCCTCCACATTAGTATTCTTCTATTGCGATAATGGAGTTTGAACTAGGCATGTTCTAATCATTAAGAAAAATGGATCACCCTTTGCACTAATCTTTACCAAACCCAACACTCTTATACTATTGTTGAATGAGCCTTGAAAAATTCAGAATTAAATTGATGAATTGTGCATACTGTTATTAATTAAAAAAAAAGATATTTACACAATTTGAAACATAGAGACACAAATTTGTCTCAATAGCTTCTCCCTAACTAGAATTATGGGAATCAACTAACAATATTCTAATTATATTCTAATCTAAATAATACACAACATCTCTAAAAATTATTTAACTAAGTGCAATTTTAATCAAGATACTACATACGCCAAATAGGAAGGTTATGATATAGGAAGTTAATTAATATTGGAAGATATCACCCTAAATTTCCCTACCAGGAATAGTCCTGAAATTGTAAATAAGAGGATAACATTATTTTTAAAAAGGTCATTAAAAGTACGTGGATACATTTTTGTAGATGCATGAATGTTCAGTTTTTGCAGCAGTGCAAATGTTTAGTGTTCGAGTGGTATATTGTGAATTAATCGAGACTATGGAGCTTGCAATCATGATTCTGAGCAGTGATGATGTGGCGATAAAGAAACTGTAAGATAAATATTGATTCTTAAAAAAAAAAAAAATGCAGACTAAAAAAACTTAAAAGAATAAAAAAGTAAAAACTTTAAAATTGCCCAGTAAATTTTAAATACCTCCAGCCATTGGTGACTTATGCAAAGCTTCCAACAGAAATATCAAGTAAAAACCCACACAACAAGAATCCACTTTCCAGGTTTCACAAACTTATGAATATAAGTTTGGTCAGTACTTCGTGCTTCAGGTCAACAAACAGGACTGTATAATGCTCCAGCTACGAAAATATCTTCACTAATATATCTTGCATCCAAAGTGGACATAACGGCTGCAAATATTATTGCTAGGATCCATTCAAGTGAATGAAGGTGCGATGCAAATTCACTATGATGCAGAATTAAAACAATGGTAGAGAATTGCAGAGAGGAAATAACAGATCCATAAAAGGCCCAAAGAATAGAATCGCTCAAATTTATGAGAAAATACATGCAAAGACACCGGCCCTGCAAACTAGAATTGATAGTTTTTCAGCATTATAAATTATTTTAGTGTCTGCTGATCAAATATTAATTTCATGAGACATCTCATTTTTCCTCCAAACCATTGACCAAGACTGCGTAAAGTAATACCATGTGTGACAGTTGTTTGACATACTTTCTACCACCATATTTTTTGTGTCTATGTATGCCCATCAATGATACCAGCCCATCAAATAATTAACACAAACTTCACACAAGAAGAAAATATGAAAATTCTTCCAAGCTTTGTTCACTCATAGCTAGATGGTGTAAAAACTGAAGGGGTTTGAGTTAGTGAGCTTGGGGACCAAAAAAAAGAGTTTATAGCCAAGCTTCCATCAAGCTTATGTTGGCTATGTGTCAAATTTTCCACTGATCATGGTAGAGAACTGCAGTGGGAGTAATGGACCACTTCTGAAGCTCCCAACAAGAAATTAATTTACTGCAGTTAATTTCCGTAATTTTAGGAAATAACTACAGTTGGTTTCCATATTATAAGGAAATGACTGCAGTAGTTCTAGAAATCAAGGGAGTAGTTCCTGAAATCAAGCAATGGGAGAGGGAGCATAACATTCTCCCACTTGGTCCATACTTCCAATCTTAATGTCTCATCTTAAAACCCATTGATAATATGTATTAAGTAATAGATACATGAATCATGGCGATAAGTCCTCTAATGATGAGTAATATCTTCCATGTATTACTATGTATTTATTCTTATTAAAATTTATGTGGAAACAATTTCTTAATGAATAAACCCCATGTTTATTCTTTGTCCTACACAGATGAATTCTCTCAAATCAAATTAAGGTGCACATAAATATGAGAAAAAACATCACAATAATTAATAATTTCATTAAAAATAACATTGTTCATACAATGAGAATCTACATAATGGAACCAAGTCCCATATTCATTACATGATCCTTGAATTTAAACGGTGGCATGCCCTTAGTCAAAGGATCAACGATCATCAACTCAGTTCTAATGTGCTCAATGACCACTTTATTTTCTTTAACATGTTCCCTTATAGCTAAATACTTAATGTCGATGTGTTTATTTTGACTCCCACTTTTGTTGTTCTTAGCCATAAAAATAGCTGTTGAATTGTCGCAATATATTCTCAATGGCTTAGAGATAGAATCCATAATTCTAAGCTCAGAAATGAAATTCTTAAGCCATACACCATCTAAAGTAGCCTCAAAACAAGAGACGAACTGGGCTTCCATAGTAGAAGTGGCAATCAAGGTCTGCTTGGCACTCGTCCATGATACAGCTCTACCGACCATCATAAAAATGTATCCTGATGTTGATTTGCGTGAATCAACACATCCAGCAAAGTCAGAATTTGAGTAGCCAATAACTTCCAAATTGTCCGTTCGTCTATACATAAGAATATAGTTTTTGGTTCCTTGAAGGTACCTCATTACTTTATTTGCATCTCTCCAGTGGTCTAAACCTGGATTACTCTGATATCGTCCCAACATTCCCACAACAAATGAAATGTCAGGTCTTGTGTAGACCTGAGCATACATTAGGCTTCCAACAACAAAAGCATATGGAATGTTCTTCATTTGTTCCCTTTCAAATTCATTCTTCGGGCATTGGTTCAAACTGAACCTATCACCGTTCACAATGGGAGCAACACTTGGTGAACAATCCTTCATTCGAAATCTCTCTAAAATTTTATTAATATAGGTTCCTGAGACAGACCCAAGATGCCTCGAAATCTGTCTCTATGAATCTTAATGCCAATGACATAAGCTCCCTCACCCATATCCTTCATATCGAAATTATTAGAGAGGAATTGTTTCACCTCATGAAGCAAACCCTTATCATTGGTTCCTAGCAAAATGTCATCCACATATAAAACAAGAAAACAGATTTTACTCCCATTGACTTTAAGGTATATAAATTCATCCATAATGTTTTCTACAAAACCGAAAGAAGAAATTACATTATGAAATTTCAAATACCATTGATAGGATGCTTGTTTTAATCCGTATAATGACTTCTTGAGCTTGCAAACCAAATGCTCACCATCACTAGAGGAGAATCCTTCAGGTTGTTTCATGTAAACCTCGTCCTCTAGATCTCCATTGAGAAATGTCATTTTTACATCCATTTGGTGTAACTCCAAGTCAAAATGGGCTACTAATGCCATAATAATGCATAAGGAATCTTTCTTAGATACAGGAGAGAAATTATCCTTGTAATCGATTCCTTCTTTCTAAGTGAATCCATTTGCAACGAGTCTTGCCTTGTATCTCTCAATGTTGCCCAATGAGTCTTTCTTTGTCTTAAAGACGCATTTACATCCAATGGATTTTGCACCATTAGGCAACTCAACATGATCCCAGACTTCGTTACTCTTCATAGAATTCATCTCTTGCTTCATGACATCGTACCATAATTATGATTCTTTGCAACTCATGGCCTGTGAAAAAGACTCAGGATCATTTTCGGCTCCAATGCCGTAGTCAGATTCTTGCAGATACACAACATAATCATAAGGAATATCTAATCTCTTTGGTCTAGTAGATCTTCTTAATGTTGTCCCACCATCTTCCTGAGAAGCATGTGGTTCAACTTGTTGTTCAAAAATTCTTGGCAATTCTTGAATTATCTGGTCTACTGGAATGTCATCAACAGCTTGTGGAACTTCAACAATTGGTTGTTCAACACTAGTTTGTACTTGAGGGGTGCTATGAAAAATAACCAATCTTTCACTTGAGGTGGAAGGTTAAGATTCTGAATGATCCTTCTCAGAAATTGTGTTCCTGGTTTGCTCACTCCCACTAATCAAGTCATTTTCAAGAAACTTTGCATGTCCTGACTCCACAATCCTAGTGCTATTAGATGGACAGTAAAATTTGTAACATTTATACCTTTCAGCATATCCAATAAAATACCCACTAATGGTCCTTGGGTCCAGCTTCTTCTGTTGTGGATTATATATTCTCACTTCAGACGGGCATCCCCAAACGCGCATATGTTGCAAACTCGGTTTCCAACCTTTCCATAATTCAAATGGCATTTTAGGAATAGCCTTGGTTGGAACTCGGTTTAATATATACACTACCGTCTTAAGTGCTTCAGTCCACAAGAATTTAGGAAGATTGGAGCTGTTAAGCATACTCCACACCATGTCCAATAATGTTTGGTTTCTTCTTTTTGCTACACCATTCTGGTCGGGTGAACCAAGCATGGTGTATTGGGAAACAATCCCATGCTCTTGAAGAAATTTTGTGAATGGCCCAGGTGCTTATCCATATTCTGTATATCGACCATAGTATTCTCCACCTCTATCTGATCTCATGATATTAATTTTTTTGCCGCATTGATACTCTACTTCAGCCTTAAAGATCTTAAAGGCATCTAATGCTTCACTCTTTTTATGAAGCATGAAGAGATACATATATCATGAGTAATCATCTATAAAAGAGATGAAATATCTCTGACCATGTGAGTCCATGTCTGGACTACATATATCAATATGTATTATCTCTAATATGTCTGAACTCCTATTGGCACCTTTTTTTGACTTGTTGGTCTGGTTTCCCTTTATGTAGTCCACACAAGTGTCAAAATCAGTAAAATCTAGAGTATTAAGTATCCCTTCATCTACCAATCTTTTAATTCTTTCTATGGAGATATGATATAGTCTTTGGTGCCATAATTTAGAGGAATTTTCATCAATAACACATCTTTTAGTGCCAGTGTGAATATGCATTGAATCATAAGTGACATTGTTTTGTAAATTAATGCAGTAAAGACTATTAGAGAAAATACCATTCCCAACATAATCAGATTTATAAAATAAACTGAAGGATGTTTTTGAAAAGTTAATGGAATATCCAAAACGTACAAGCCTTGAAACTGAAATCAAGTTTCTAGAAAAACTTGGTACATAAAAAGTCCTTTCTAATTCTAAAACAAAGCCACTACTTAAAGTTAAATAGCATGTTCCTATAGCTTCCACATGTGAGCCCATCTTGTTTCCTGATAAGATGCTTTGCTCACTTCCCACTGGCTTCCTTAGGTTTTGCAAACCCTAAAAGGAATTCAAAATGTGAATTGTTGATCGAGAATCAATCCACTGGTGTTAATATTGACATTAACCATATTAGATTCATAACAAACAAACGAGATTGGATTACCTCTGTCTGCAAGCCATTTCTGAAATTTGGCACATTCCTTCTTCATGTGTCCCTTCTTTTTACAGAAGAAACACTTGGAATCCTTCTTGATATCAGCTTGGGGAGGTATTTTACTTTTCCCTTTCCGATTGGCTTGAGATTTTCCCTTTCCTCGCGTTGCCAACATTGCACTTTCTCCCATTTCCATCACCAGTCTCTCTTCCTCTTGAACACACATGGTCATAAGTTCATTAATTGACCATTTATCCTTATGTGTGTTGTATGATATTTTGAAGGGTCCGTATTGATGTGGAAGGGTGTTCAGGATGTAGTGCACCAGGAAAGACTCTGATATTTCAACCTCGAGTTTCTTCAATTGAGCCGTAGTGTCCCTCATTTGCATGATGTGCTCGCACACACCTTTTACACGGGTGAGCCTTAGGGATGAGAACTTCATAATTAGGGTGCTTGCTAGAGCCTTATTTGAAGTGACGAATTGATCATCAATGGTTTTCAGCAAGTCTCAGACCTTTTCATGCTATTCAACAGAACCACGAATACCAGCTGAAATTTTAGTATTAATGAACATCACGCTTAAACGATTAGATCGTTCCCATCGTTCATAAAGCTTGATGTCCACTGCAGTGTGGGTATTATTGAGTGACGGTGGTTCGTCTTGCCTAATAGCATAGTCTATGTCCATCCACCCCAAATGAAGGATAACTCTCTCCTTCCAGACCTTATAGTAATCTCCCTTAAGTTCAGGGCTATCAGTACGAATTTTAGAGAAATTTGCAGGTTGTACAACTACAGAAAATTAAAAATCACATGCTTATGTTAAAATTGAGGCATAAATAAAATTTCATGCTTTACCAATGTAAATCATCCTTTAAAATTGAATCTAATGACATAAAAATTGTTTGTGGACTAAATTTTTAATTCAAGCAGATTCATTTATTCTTTTGAAATTCATGATAAAACTATTAATTCATAACTCCTGTGGGTAAGTTATGAATATTTTATCCTAATTAATTACTTAAATATGACAAAAATTCCTGTGGGATAAAATTTATTATATTTAATACAATTAATTACAATTAATGTCTAAATATTCTTTATGTGATCCTAATCAATTATAATATATAAATTTATTTAATTAGAGATGTTGTGGCTATTCTCTAATGAATTAAAAATTATATGGATCACTAGACATTACTTTCATAAAATCAACTGATAATTTGCATGAATAAAACTATAATATTCATGCATAACACTTAACCATAGGTCTTGTATACTCATTCATAATAACATGTTATAATTAAAGCTTAAATAATTAAATTCATGCAAACTAAATACGAGCATATTTTACAAATTTCATATAATAAAACTACATAAATATTATATGCAAAAAAAATTGAGCAAACATATTTCCAAATAATGTTTTAATTCGGAAAATTTTAAAAATAAAACATTTAGCGAAACTATGTCTACAATTACCAAGGCAGAGATCAACTTTGCATAAATGTTTTAATTCTGAAAATTTAAAAAATAAAACATTTAGCCAAACTATGTCTATAATTACCAAGGCAGAGATAAACTTTGCTGTGATACCAAATGTAAGATAAATATCGATTCTTAAAAAAAAATGCAGAATAAAAAAACTTAAAAGAATCAAAAAGTCAAAACTTTAAAATTGCCCAGTAAATTTTAAATACCTCCAGCCACTGGTGACTTATGCAAAGCTTCCAGCAGAAATATCAAGTAAAAACCCACACAACAAGAATCCACTTGCCAGGTTTCACAAACTTATGAATATAAGTTTGGTCAATACTTCGTGCTTCAGGTCAACAAGCATGACTGTATAATGCTCCAGCTACGAAAATATCTTCACTAATATATCTTGCATGCAAAGTGGACATAACAGCTGCAAATATTATTTCTAGGATCCATTCAAGTGAATGAAGGTGCGATGCAAATTCACTATGACGCATAATTAAAACAATGGTAGAGCATTGCAGAGGGGAAATAACAGATCCATACGAGGGCCAAAGAATAGAATCGCTCAAATTTATGAGAAAATACATGCAGAGACACCGGCCCTACAAGCTAGACTTGATAGTTTGTCAACATTATAAATTATTTTAGCATCCAAATATTAATTTCATGAGACATCTCATTTTTCCTCCAAACCATTGATCAAGACTGCGTAAAATAATAGCGTGTGTGACAGTTTTTCGACATACTTTCTACCACCATATTTGTTGTGTCTATGCATGCCCATCAATGATACGAGCCCATAAAATAATTAACACAAACTTCACACAAGAAGAAAATCTAAAAATTCTTCAAAGCTATGTTTACTCATAGCTAGATGGTGTAAAAACTGAAGGGGTTTGAGTTAGTGAGCTTGGGGACCAAACATAAGAGTTTATAGCGAAGCTTTCATCAAGCTTTTGTTCGTTATGTTGAAATGTTCTATTGATCATGGTAGAGAACTACAGTGGGAGTAGTGGACCACTCCAGAAGCTCCCATCAGGAAATTAATTTACTACAGTTAATTTCCATAATTTCAGGAAATAACTGCAGTTGGTTTTCATAGTCTAAAAAAATGTAGTTCCAAAAATCAAAAGAGTAGTTCCTAAAATCAAGCCGTGGGAGAGGGAGCGTAACAGAAACAAGTTGTACTCAATACTCATAAGGTTGAAACAAAGAGTCTATGCACGCGTTACATTCTGATGTTGAATGCAATGTTTAGTGGGTTACGAAAAATGATGACAACGGAAAATGGCAAAGAAATTTCTCGTGACTCGGGTGACTTCTGCAAAATGCGATACTCTTAAGTAAGTCACTTCGCTGGGACGTTGCACTGCACTGTCGTGACGTGGCCGCCTGCAAGGCTCTTCTCATCTTTGAAAGACGCGACCATTGGAAACGTAGGTAGCTAGGCATTCCTTTTTTCGGTGGTGTTGCAGTGGGATGTGGAGACTGAGAAGGTGCATGTACTGCATCTATTACTCTCTTCCTCCTCTTGGTGTTGGACTGGTCTCTCACCTTCCTTCCTCACCGTGCATAAATACAGAGTTAATACCCATTAACTCTCCATGCATTCTCAGTTGTATTCAATCAGAAAAGAAAGAAAAGCAATGGGGGTCTTCTCCTCTCCAATGTCGACAAGGTTGACGCTAAAATGGGTGACGTTAGTCGCAGCCCTTCTTTTTCTCATTCACTATAGCACCTCCACTGTTGGTGCACATGAAGACACCATGGATGGAGAGGCACTACAAAAACAACGACGGTCGTGCGAACCGCAGATATTTTCTGATTGCCACGACTACTTGCAAAGGCGGAGAGAACAACCATCGAAAATATGCTACGCACAATTGCAAAGGATGTCTCCACACTGCCGATGCCGAGGCATAGAGCAAACACTAGATCAATATTTATCGTTTGATTCATCGACGGATTCCGATTCTCAGGATGGTACACTACTTAATCAACGCCGCCGACACTGCGGTACAGGTGTAACGTCGCCGACGCCGCCAATGCCACCCGGCAGAGGGGTAATGCCGCCCACACCGCCCACGCTGCCAACGCCTCACCAAAGTGAAGAAGAAGAGGAGGCGGTGGAGAAAGCCAAAGAGCTTCCCAATAGATGCAACATCTGCGAGTCACCCCGCCACTGCCATATTCGACTCCACTCTCGTAACTCACTCCAATTATTGATGAACAATAATTAATTGTCATAGTTTCTCTGTAAATATTTCTTCCATGCTATAGAGAATGACTTGTTTTTGTTTTCATTGGTGTGTCCGCAGGGTAGCTCCTCAGTGACTGACTACCACGTCAATGTATATAAATAAAGATGTTGTTCACACTACTCCCGCTACTTATATAGGCTCTATGTTGAAAATATTAAAGTCACCTGCCGTGCCTCTGAGAAGAAGAATAAAGTACAGCAGCAGCAGTAGAGATTGAGTGCACAACACTGTAAATTTAAGAAGAATGGAAAATCCGTAAGGATGAATTTATTGATGTTGGGCAATAGCCAAGTATTGCAAGAGAATTAATTTTCAAGCATGCGAAGAGTCATTTCAGCAGAGGAATGAAGAATTTCGTAGTTCAAGACTACAGAGGAGCAGTTTTATTTAAGACAGTCATTTCGGACGTAAAAGCCCTCAACAACCAAATATGAATGAAATTGATTAAAATAGGCGGAAGACTTAAAAGTTATGAAAGGCCGGACAATTGGTCCCTACCACTTAAGCGCTTTAGCGCAGATCGCAAAGCGCAGCTTCCAGTTTTGAAGAGAAAAGTGTCATGTTGATATGGAAATTTGTGATGTGCGATCGTCATGCCATCGCATGATCGCAACATCGCAATGTCGCAGTATCACCCTCCGCCCAAGCCAGAGATACGTTGATTGTTGCGATGTGCGATCATCGCACCATCGCAACATCGCACATCACATTTTCTGTTGATCCGCCAAATGCTACCGCCGGTCGAGAGTTGCGATGAGATCGCGCGACTGCGCCATTGCGCCATCGCAATCTCGCACCGTCTCAAGTTTCGGTGTTCCGCTGTTCCGCCACATCGCAAATCGCAAGATAGCCGACTACGATGTGGTCCCCACTCGTACGTCGTGCTATATTAAAGTTTTATGTTACGCAAAGGTTCTTCATTGTATTTTTTTTATTTCTTTTGTTTTGTGTTTTGTTCCCACCGCGCCATATATATAATGTAAAAGCCCTGAGAGCCAAGTATGAACTGTATTATTGTTATACTGTTTCGCACAGCAGCACGAAAGAGAAGAGAAGAACACAACAGTGTTGGTATTATATGAGACAGAGTGTTGTTTTGTGGAGCACTACGTCTGTAGCAGTCTCGATTCATATTCTGTGAATCCCTCCATTGAGGAAGACATTTTGTAACAGTTTTTTTTAGGTTCTGTTAATGAAATAGAAAGCATTTTTCATGCCATCTCTGTCTCCTGCCTGAAATAAATTTTTTTATTTATACTCTCTGTGTTGAAAGGAGAGGAGTTTACTCTCTGTTGTTTGGAATTCTCAAAATTCCAACATAGTATCGGAGCTAGTTCAGGCTCTTTGAAGGTTTCAAAGAAGCTAAAGAAGAAGAAGACTTGTTGAAGCATTTTCTCCAGCAGTGTGAAAGCCCAACAGAAGTCAAAAGTTCAGGTATTTCTCAAAGAAAATAGAGTTGTTGTTTTCTGTTTAAAAGAGCTTGTTCTTTCAGAGAAGGAAAGACAGTTTGTTTAAGTTCAGTGTTCAGTTTAAGAGCAATGGCTGGACCAAGCACAGGAATGAGCATTGGAAATGTTCAGCTTCCACAGTTTAATTGAAAGAACTATGATTATTGGGGCATTACCATGAGAGCCCTGTTTGTCTCACAAGGCTTATGGGAGTTTGTAGAATATGGTTTTGTTGAACCAGCTGATGAGCAGGATTTTAATGCCTTAACTCAAGCAGAGAAGGATTTATTGAAGAAAAATAGAAAGAAGGATGCAAAAGCCCTCTTCTATTTGTATCAGGCAGTAAATGAGAGTGTGTTTCCAAGGATAGCAGTAGCTAAGAGATCCAAGGAGGCATGGGAAACTCTGAAAGTAGCCTATCAAGGTATGGAGAAAGTTAAGACAGCAAAACTCCAGTTGCTGAGAAGAGATTTTGAGACTCTTTGCATGACAGAGTCAGATAATGTGGACACATTTTTTACACATGTGATTGGGATTGTAAATCAGATAAGATCCCATGGAGAAACTCTTGAGGAAAGGAGAATTGTGGAGAAACTTTTGAGAAGCTTACCCTCAAAGTTTAATGTTATTGTTACCACCATAGAAGAGACAAAAGATCTCTCACAGTTCACAGTGGATGAACTTCATGCCTCACTAATAACTCATGAATAGAGATTGAGCAGAGATGAAAACTCATCTCTTGAGCACGCCTTCAAGACCCAGATTCCTTCAGGAAGAGGAAGAGGTCAAGTTAAAGGAAGAGGAACAGGCAAAAGACAAAACAGAGGTGGAAGGAATAGCCCTTCACATTCACATGGAAGGAGCAGTAGTCAAAGTCAGAGCCACAACCAATGCAACAGCCAGCAAGGTGGACATCAACACCAACATGCTCATGGACAGAGGTATGAAAAATCCAATGTCCAATGTAATTATTGCAAGAAATACAGTCACTATGCCAATGAATGTAGAAAGAAGCAAAATGACATGAAAAATAGGCAGAATGCTAATGTAGCAAAAGAAGAAAATAACCCAAGTAATGTGCTGTTAGCTTGTATTGTAGCACAGGATAGAAATGATGATGTTTGGTTCTTAGATTCAGGATGTAGTAATCACATGACAGGAAACAAAGCAATGTTTTCCAATCTAGATGAAGAGATTAAATCTGAAGTGACCACAGGGACTGATACTAATATCTCTGTCAAAGGAAAAGGCAGAGTTAGTATTCGAGCCAGAAACGGTGAGCAGAAATTTTTCCCTGATGTGTATTATGTTCCAGGTCTGAAATGTAATCTTTTGAGTGTTGGGCAGCTCCTAAATAAAGGTTACAATGTAATATTTAAAGATCATGTGTGCACAATAAAAGATATACCTCCAAGCAAGAAAATTATTGCTGAAATTCAAATGACCATCAATAGAATGTTTCCGCTGAAGCTCAATATTGACTTGAAGGGAAAAGGAAAGAGTATAGCAGCTGTAACACAAGAAGCCTTTCAGAAGGAATAAAAGAATGAAAATTGGTTATGGCACCTGAGATTTGGACATCTCAATTTCTGAGGGTTAAATTTGTTGCACAGAAAAGGAATGGTAAGAGGTTTGCCATTGATTGAGAAGCCTGAGAGCCTATGTGAAGGCTGCATCTTGGGAAAGCAACACAGAGAAAATTTTCCTTCAGGGAAAAGCATAAGGGTGAAAGCACCCTTAGAGATCATTCACTCAGATTTGTGTGGGCCGATGCAGACAGCATCAGTTTCGGGCAACATTTACATGCTGACCTTCATAGATGATTTCACAAGAAAAGTGTGGGTTTATTTTCTGAAATACAAGAGTGAAGTTTTTCAGAAATTTTTCCACTTTAAAGCTCTTGCAGAGAAACAGAGTGGGAAGTATATTAAAGTTCTCAAAACTGAGAGAGGAGGAGAATACATATCAAAGGAGTTTCTGTGTTTTTGCAGAGAAAACGGCATACATAAGCAACTTACCACCAGGTACACGCCGCAACAGAATGGAGTCGCTGAACGGAAGAATCGAACCATAATGGAAATGGTGAGAAGCATGCCAAAGGCAAAGCACTTGCCGAATGAGTATTGGACAGAAGCAACAAATTGTGCTGTATATATTTTAAATAGACGCCCTAAAAAAGATGTGATGAACAAAGTTCCAGAAGAAGCGTGGAGTGGCAGAAAACAGGGAGTCACCCACATGAGAGTTTTTGGATGTGTGGCATATGTACACATTCATGACAAGTTAATGAAGAAATTGGATAGTAAGGGGGAGAAGTTCATTTTCCTTGGATACTGTGAAGATTCCAAAGGATACAGATTGTATAACCCATCCACAAAGAAGTTTGTGATAAGTAGAGATGTGCAATTCATTGAAGAGGAAGCATGGGATGGAAGCATAGAGAAAACAGTTAATGTTAAAAGTTGTTTATCTCATGATGAAGATGAAGAAGATGTGGTTGAAATTAATAACCCATCTGTTGCACAACCTCCACCAGCGCAAGGACAACAAGGGATACCTCAAGCAGCAGCGAGAACACCCTTGAGAAGAAGCGGGAGTGTATCTCCAAGCACATCACATGGAGTAGAAATGAGTGCTTCATCAAGCACATCTACACCAAGTGAACGAGGAACAAGGTTCAGAAGCCTTAGAGAAATTTATGAGCAAGGAGAAGCAAATGAAGGTATGAATTCCCTATTTGCTTTGTATTGTCAAGTTGATGATCCTATTCATTTTGAAGATGCTATTAAAGATAGAAAATGGATAGAAGCTATGGATGATGAAATTAAAGCCATAGAGAAGAACAAAACATGGGAGCTGGTTGATCTCCTAGAAGGTAAAGAAGTCATTGGAGTTAAATGGGTCTATAAGACCAAAAGCAATGCTGAAGGAAAAATAGAAAGACACAAGGCCAGACTTGTTGTCAAAGGATATAAGAAGAAGCAAGGGATTGATTATGAAGAAACTTTTGCACCAGTTGCAAGAATGGAGACAGTAAGAGCAGTGTTGTCCATAGCAGCACAAAATAAATGGAAAGTATATCAGATGGATGTAAAATCTGCATTTTTAAATGGAGTTTTAATGGAAGAGGTATATGTGGAACAACCTCTCGGATATGAGAAGAAAGGCCAAGAGCATAAGGTCTGCAAATTGAAGAAAGCTCTTTATGGGCTGAAGCAAGCTCCAAGAGCATGGTACAATAGAATAGACTCTTATCTATTGGAAAATGGATTTGAAAAATGTGAGGGAGAACCCACCCTCTACATCAAATAAAAGGATGGTAAGCTGTTGATTGTTGTTTTATATGTTGATGATTTAATTTTTACAGGTAATGATGATTACCTTGTTGAAAATTTTAAAACAGTCATGAAAAATGAATTTGAAATGACTGACATGGGTTTGTTGAGATACTTCTTGGGAATAGAAGTAGAGCAAGGTGAGAAAGGGATTTTTATTTCTCAAGCAAAGTATGTGAATCAAGTTTTAGAAAGATTTAATATGCAGGAGTGCAAAGCTGCAATTACTCCCACAGTAATGGGATTGAAGTTGAGAAAAGATGACAACAGCAAGGATGTTGATCCAAGTTTGTATAAAAGCATAGTTGGCAGCCTCATGTATTTGACTGCAACTAGGCCGGATATTATGCATGCTGTTAGTTTAATTTCCAGATTTATGGAGAAGCCAAAAGAAGCACATTGGCAAGTAGCAAAGAGAATTCTGAGGTATGTGAAAGGAACAAAAAGATTTGGTATTTTGTATACAGCTTCAGAAAATTCAGAGTTAGTTCGATACACTGACAGTGATTGGGCTGGAAGTGTAGATGATCGGAAGAGCACTTCCGGTTATGTTTTTCATATGGGTTCAGGAGTCATTTCATGGGCTTCTAAGAAACAGCCTATTGTAGCATTGTCGACAGCAGAGGCAGAATATGTGGCAGCTACAGCAGCAGCGTGTCAAGCAATTTGGATGAGAAGAATGTTAAGAAGTTTATGCCAAGAATAGGTAAAAGTGATAGTAATTTATTGTGACAATAGCTCAGCTATTGCATTGTCAAAGAGTTATGTATTTCATAAGAGAACAAAGCACATAGACACAAAATTTCATTATATCAGAGAATTGGTGAACAATGGAGAAATTGTTTTACAACATTGTAAAATAGAGGAGCAATACGTAGATATTTTAATAAAGTCATTGGCGCAGAAGACCTTTGAATTTTTAATAAAATGTTTGGGTATTATTGATAACCCAACAGCTGACTTTAAGGGGGAGTGTTGAAAATATTAAAGTCACCTGCCGTGCCTCTGAGCAGAAGAAGAAAGTACAACAACAGCAACAGAGATTGAGTGCGCAGAACTGAGAAGAATGGAAAATCCGTAAGGATGAATTTATTGATGTTGGGCAGCAGCCAAGTATTGCAAGAGAATTAATTTTGAAGCATGGGCAGAGTCATTTCAGCAGAGGAATGAAGAATTTCGTAGTTCAAGACTACGGAAGAGCAGTTTTATTTAAGACAGTAATTTCAGACGTAAAAGCCCTCAATAACCAAATATGCATGAAATTGATTAAAACAGGCAGAAGACTTAAAAGTTATGAAAATGCCAGACAAGTGGTCCCTACCACTTAAGCGCTTTTGCGTAGATCGCAAAGCGTAGCTTTCAGTTTTGAAGAGAAAAGTGTCATGTTGATATGGAAATTTGCGATGTGCGATCGTCGTGCCATCACATGATCGCAACATCGCAATGTCGCAGTATCACCCTCCACCCAGGCCAGAGTTACGTTGATTGTTGCGATGAGGGATCATCGCACCATCGCAACATCGCACATCACATTTTTTGTTGATCCGCCATATGCTACCGCCGGTCGAGAGTTGCGATGAGATTGCGCGACTACGCCATTGCGCCATCGTAATCTCGCACCGTCGCAAGTTTTGGTGTTCTGCTGTTCCGCCACATCGCAAATCGCAAGATAGCCGACTACGATGTGGTCCCCACTCGTACATCGTGCTATATTAAAGTTTTATGTTGCGCAAAGGTTCTTCATTGTATTTGTTTTATTTCTTTTGTTTTGGGTTTTGTTCCCGCCGCGCCATATGTATAATGTAAAAGGCCTGAGAGCGAAGTATGAACTGTATTATTGTTATATTGTTTCGCACAACAGCGCGGAAGAGAAGAGAAGAACACAACAGTGTTGGTATTATATGAGACAGAGTGTTGTTTTGTGGAGCACTGCGTCTGTAGCAGTCTCGATTCATATTCTGTGAATCCCTCCATTGAGGAAGACATTTTGTAACAGTTTTTTTTAGGTTCTGTTAATGAAATAGAGAGCATTTTTCATGCCATCTCTGTCTCCTGCCTGAAAACAAATTTTTGATTTATATTATCTGTGTTGAAAGGAGAGGAGTTTACTCTCTGTTGTTTGGAATTCTCAAAATTCCAACACTCTACAACATTGCCGGCTGTCTATGGCATGTAATAAATGAGTGAATGAATGAACAAATTGCATTATAAGTAAACTACGCAGCACGTAAATGGATAGATTACACTTTGTAGTTTTGGAATTTCTTTTTTAAATTTTTTATCAAATGTGAATACTTAACGACATACTGATATTCTTAATATAAGGATTATTTTGATGATACAATCCATTAATTGAGCTCAAACCTGCAATATTGATATTTACAACGTCTTCATTCAACAGTGTTATCCTCCAGCAACGCAGGAAATATTGAAATCGCTAAGGCTTGAAATAGTTACGCCGTCAAATTAGCGCAAGGTATTAATTAAATTAAGAAAAACTTCGGCATTATTCTTACATTTTAATCACATAGTTTATTGTAATCGAACGTGTATTAATCATGAAAATACAAAATACATTATATTTGATAAAAACTGAATTTTTTTTTTTCTCTCATTCGATGATTTCCAATCTAACATTATTTTTTCCCAAATTTAACACTTAAGGGAATACTTCTTTATAATATTTTTAATATTTTTGACATTGGTTTTTAATCTTTTAAACAATAAGTTCTTTATCACTTTCTTCAAATTTGTAAATTATTGTCAAATGCCCCATAGTTATAAAAAAAAAATCATGGGTGAAAATAATTATAAATCCAATAAATCCGAAAAACTAGGAGGTCACCTCAATTATTTTTATTGAAGATTTTTTTAATTGATAATTTCTTCTTATTTTATATACAAGTGTAAACAAACTTCCTATAGATTGATTTATCTATCTCACTAGGTCAATTTCGTTGTTTTAAAGAATTTTACATTTTTTTTGTGCTTTCTATCAATGTAGAATTGGTTGTAAAAAGTTTTTATTTCAAATATTTTTAATATATAACATGAAATTCTTATATATTGATTTATCAATCTCACAAGGTCAATTTTGTTGGTGAAAATAATTTTACAATTTTTTTTTGGTGCTTTCTATTAATATAGAGTTGATTGTAAAAAGTTTTTATTTCAAAATTTTCTGATATATAACATGAAAACTACTTTCATAGAAACTACTTTTTATTGTCATCATATTTTTGTTTTTTCTTTAAACATTATTTAAGTTATTTATTTATATATTTATTTATTTATTTATACTTCAATTAAAATGAATTTATAATTTATCTTGTATTTATATAACAAAAACTAAAGTAACATAGTTATTTTAAGGTTTGAAAGTTGTATTTAGAATTATTTAATAGAAAAATATATATTCAAAAAATATAATCTAGTTAAATTAAATTTAAGTAATCAATTCTTTATAATCTAGGGATTTTAACCATACCACATAGAGAAAAGTCTAATTTAGAATTTTCATTGAGTATAACTCCCACTATATAATTGTTTTCTAATACCTATCAATACCCAAATTATATACTCTAAATTATATACAAATCAACAATTGAATACATAACAAACTAGCAATACATAGCAAATGTTCTAAGATAAACAACCTATATTTAACCAATTTGCAACATATATATCCTTTCTTTTTTTTGGTGGATATGTCCATCTAAATATAAGATTTTGATTTACGAAATTAAAATAGCTTGATATTTCCATATAAGTAACTCTAAAATTACAATAAATAGCCTATGTTTTTAAGGTTTTTCTTCTCCACCAAAAACTGTATTTACCTAAGTCATATATTTTAAATAATAATAAAATTAAAGTCATGCCTTTTATATAAAATCTTTCCAATGGTTCCATAGCAAAAGAACTAATTTTTCATATTTATTTAAATTAATGATAAAGAACATGATCAACTTGAATATATACAATACTAGCAATTGCACCATCACTAGATGTTGCAAAGGAAATGATTCTTAAAGAGACCCAATAGTTGCTAAGCAAGATATATGTAGTGATTTCGTCAATTTTAGTAAAGACAAGAAAATATTGTGTCCTGTCCCAGTTTTTATTTTTAATGAAAAGCAAAGTTATAGAAAAAATCATGTTCAATCTGCAATAATTTTCTCTCCAAACGAAAAACACATAAAACAATTCTTTGAAACAACTATTGACAACTAAATCAGTAAACCAGGATTTCGAGGCACTATAACCATGCTAACGACACCAAACAATGCTATGTAGAATTAATAGAAATGTGGTACTAAGTACAGAACTGTGTGTCAAATAACTGATCTATGAAGACTGTGATAACCAGAAAAGTGACACAACTATGTGAAATGCACTAAGTGTCCAATCTGAATTATTATTGAAAAAGAAACATTGCAAAAATGAGCATAGTCGAAAAAAAGAATAAGAAACTATCGAATCCGATCATATAGAGAACACAACCAAATTTTGGAGACATAATCTTATTAACAACTGGAAATCTAAATTTCATTTTAGTCTAAAATCTATACTGTTAGCTCTAACCATATTTAACAACAGAATAAAATTGCATCAAATAATAAATGTGAAGAAAATTCCTAAAGCAAAAATAAAATACAACTTAAAATCTCAAAAACTATGAAAATGTCAAAGCTAGATTTTTATATCTATCCAAAAATTTCACACAGTTGTGATTTATATAAATGAAGCAGTGTAGAGTAGCATACTGTGTAGAAATATATATAGGCTTTGAGATCATATTCACATTCCCTCCTTTCCAAATACTGAGCATCACATGTTTTAGTCAAAATCCATAAGCCCTTAGCCCATAAATTGACAAAGAATACCATGCAAAGAAAAAAAAATTTCTCCCTCTCGTACCTCACCTCCACAACAAAATTTTCATTCTCTCATCCTCCTCTAACACATTAGACTCTACCCCACTAAGAATATGGACCAAAAACTAGTGTAAGTACATGCAAAAAAAAACAATGGAAATGCAGAACTCTTCCTTTTAAGTGACAAATAATTTCAAGTGTTCAAACACTCTTTGCATTTCATTCTTACTCCAATATTATCTAGTATTTTCTACAGTGTAAAGAGGTATATACTTCAAAGATATATTTCAGTCTTAAAATATTTTATGTTCTTACATAAATTTCTCCCTCTTGTGCTTCCATTGTGCAGATCCGAGATGGAAACTTCTTGTATTATTTCTGGCCATAAAACTTGCATATTATTTTCAAAAAGAAATCCTATAACTTGTATTATTTATGTGCATAAGAACTACATAAGCGTCAGAACAAATTCACTCATATCTACACAAATTATTACACAACACACTTTTAGAAATTTCCACTACAAAAGTTGTTGCCCACCAAATAAAATGGAGTACATGGTTGCCTTTTGTAGGTACCATAGGCACAACAGAATTTTCCAACTTCAAAAGACTAGTAGCTCCTTCAAAAGGACCAGTTGGAAATCATACTTAATTCCAAAATACATGAGTTCCATGATTATTACAGGAAAATTTAGTGCAAATCCCATAATCCAGTCTTGAAGTATAGGGCATGAAAGTAAAGAGGAAAAAGGCCATAATCTAGTCTGTAAGTACAGAGTATGAAAAGTGTAAGTAAATGCAGAAAAAAATAATGGAAATTCAGAACTCTTCCTTTTTGGCAGCTAAAAGAGATTAACAGAAAATACCTCTTAAATTGTGTTCAGTTTCTTGGAAGGCAACATAATAAACCTTCCTAGAGATGACATACATGAATTCAACCTCCTTCCTCCATCACTATTTCGTGAGATGCACTTTAGCTTCAAATTCTCCTCCCTACCAATTGCTTACAGAAAAAAACCGCATTCAGTTCTTCAATTTGGCACCATCGACAAGCTCTCCTCAATCTTCTTACAAAGCAAGGCAAGATTTTTAATGAATAAAACAAATTACAGTGTAAAAATTTCAATGTCATTTGTCCTTCAAATGTCTCTTCTTGTAAAAAGAAAATCCAAAATGTTTTTTTGGTGCAGTCATCTCTCTGTCTCTTGCAGGAATTGAGAAAATCAAGATTTTCCTATTTTCTAGATTGCAATGATGCCATTTATAATATTTCCGAAGATGGTGTAATTAGTAAAAAATTGAGTGTGTTTTATCTAACAAATCGATAATGAAAACCATGATAAGCATGACCTAGCTATCGCTTGTGTAAACTATTAAGAAGTTAACTTTTCTCTTCCTCTTATGGCCATGTTAACAAGTTGGTTCTTAGTTCAGAGATGTTGTGTTAGTAGAGACAGACATCTAATTCTGATTTCGTTGATCTTTATTATACTATTTTTAGATCAACGATGTACAAAATATTTATCTTTAAAGTATGTCTAGAGAGTAGCTTGAGGGAAATTGTGTGCTTGAGCCTTGAAGTTCAAGGCATTTGGGACTTTACATTTATTTTCATTTGCCCCAATTGAATTCAACAAATTCCATTTTTCTTTCCTTTTGGTTGATAGGAGTAATTATATTTTGTATTAGAAAGATGAAGCAGCTTCACTGGTCAACATAATAATAAAAAAAAACATATTAATACAAGAAAGACACTATAATACAGTGTAAACATTGAAAGCTTTCCAAAAGCTTGTTGCATGTCTTTCAAACAAGCAATATTATCCTTCACAGGGAATTCACTCTTTTCACTTTTAAAGTTTTATAAAGCTTAGAAAAACGCCTAATATTAAATATGTTTTGCAATACATATTAACCTAAATTACTGGAAGCCTAACCACCTAGAATACCTAGAATAGATGGTGATGGGTGTACTATTAATTTCTCCATGATGTGAAGGTCACTAGTTCAAAACTCATTGGGAAAAAATCCAGCCATGTTAAAGGCTATGGAGAACTCAGAGAACTTGACAAACAAGAAAAAATATAAACTACTGGAAGAAAAGCATACTATTTGTATCCTCATTTTCTTCTAGAAAGTGCTTAAAACCCTGATTTAGAAAAAGTTATAAACCCTGGATTTTAAACATAGTTATCTTCTTTATTTTCCCAGAGGTGTAAAAATTTGAAACAATAGATGGAAATTTCCTAGCCATGCTTGTGACCACCTAACTTAAGGCCAAGTATCCAGCTTCTAAGAGCATGAATTTTTCTTTTCTCTTTTACCAAAGTGTCCATTACAACTACATAACCTATATTGTAATTATCTTCTTCAGCATGTATTATGATAGTTATTGAAAATATGGAGGTTCCATTGTGAACAAGTAGGTACTCATGCTTACAAATAAACTCTTTGATATCCAAGATTTTATCTCACAACAGGGACACTATCCAATGTGACTATGACTTTCCATGTCTTCTAACCACCAACATTGAAATTCATGGCGAACTCAACCAGAGACAAACACTTCAATTTTCCGCTCAATTTGTCATTGAATTCCTTTAAACTATTGAAAATCAAACCCAAGACTACTTAAATTTTTCATGTGAGCTATTCCAATCCACAATGTTTAGGCCAACCCCACAATCACCTACAACACTATCCACGAATGAAGGGCGAGTCCAATTCCATTGAGAGGCCACATATCTAGTCAAAGCCAAATGTGAAGCACAATAAAGATAGGTATTAATTGGAAGGATGGTGAGGTTTCATAGGAAAACATTAGAAGGAGGATATCATTCAATGCTATAAGTAACCCAAAAAAACCAAGAGCTGAACTCCATGCATGCAGAATTCATAATCCCACTTACACTAAGAATAATAACAAAATCAAAATCCTCTTGATTATGCATGCCCTCCATTAAATTTGGAGTGATTATGGATGCCCTCCATTAAAATTTTAGTGTGCAAGGGTACTTTTGTAGTTATGAAGGTTGTAACGCATTCCTTTGATTGGGATTGGAGTTTATTTGAATGGAAATTTCATTGAAAAATTAAGAAACTGGGAAAAATTACAAACAACAAACATTTTAAAAAAATATTCCTATGATGCTTTTGTTTGCTATATGATCCACATGAATGTTCCAAGTTATACAAAGACATACATACTCTACATCCTCTAGATTTGAGAATTATTTAATCAGTAAAGTCTATAAAGGCATATATGCTCTACCACTTTTAAGTTTAAACATATCACTTCTCAAAATAAAAAACATATTCTTAATCATCTCAACGAACCCACCTAATACCACAACTATTGCTTCATAATATAAAAATTTTACCTTCATTTAAATTCACAAAGTAGTTGTTTTCTGCATCAAAAATCTCTGGAGGTAGAGGAATTTAAGTGAGTGTCTAAAAAAATGTAAAAAAGTATGACAAAGATCTTTAAGTGAGAAAAAATAACAGTAACTTTCACATGGTGAACTGTGTCAAAACAATCACTTGAAATGTCGATATTTGCCAAAAACTTAATTTTCATTTCTAAATATTTCCTTTTGGGAATCATTATGTTACAGTTAAATTTTGTTAGATACAATCATGTGTTTGCAGAGGTAATTTCTCAAATAATGTTTTTCATACATGGGGAAATTTCAGACTCCTGCTTCCTTCCCTAGAAGCATTTTGACTGCTTCCATTTTTCTTTCCTTTTGGTTGACAGGAGTAATTATATTTTGTAGTATAAAGATGAAGTAGCTTCACTGGTCAACATAATAATACAAAAAAGCATAATAATACAATAAAGACACTATAATACAGTGTAAACATCAAAATATTTCCAAAAGCTTGTTACATGTCTTTCAAACAAGAAATATTATCCTTCATAGGGAATTCACTACTTTCACTTTTAAAGTTTTATAAAGCCTATAAAAATGATTAATATTAAATATGTTTTGCAATACATATTAATCTAAATTACTGAAAGCCCAACCACCTAGAATACCTAGAATAGATGTTGATGGGTGTACTATTAATTTCTCCATGATGTGAAGGTCACTTGTTCAAAACTCATTGGGAAAAAATCCACCCATGTTAAAGGCTCTAGATAACTCAGAGAACTTGACAAACAAGAAAAAATATAAACTACTAGAAAACATGCATACTATTTGTATCATCATTTTCTTCTAGAAAGTGCTAGAAACGATGATCTAGAAAAACCTAAAAACCTTTAATGTTAAACATAGTTATCGTCTTTATTTTCCAAGAGGTGTGAAAATTTGAAGCAACAAATTGAAAATTCCTAGCCATGCTTGTCATCACCTATCTTAAAGCCAAGTATTCAACTTCTAAGAACGTGGATTTTTCTTTTCTCTTGTACCAAAGTGTCCATTACAACTGCATAACCTATATTGTAATTAACTTCTTGAGCACGGATTCTGATAGTTATTAAAACTATGGAGGTTATGTTGTCAACAACTGGGTCCTCATGCTTGCAAAGAAACTCTTCTATATCCAAGATTATATCTGACAATAAGGACACTATCCAATGTGACTATGAATTTCCATGTCTTCTAACCACCAACATTGAAATTCATGGCAAACTCAACCAGAGACAAACCCTTCAATTTTCCGCTCAATTTGTCAATGAATTCCTTTCAACTATTGAAAATAAAACCCAGGACTTGCTTCAGTTTTTCATGTGACCTATTCCAATCCACAATTTTTGGCCAACCCCACAATCAGCTGCAACACTATCCGAAAAGTGAAGGGAAAGTCCAATTCCATTGAGAGGCCACAAATCTAGTCAAAGTGAAATGTGAAGCACAATAAAGATAGGGATGAATTGGAATGATGGTGAGGTTTCGTAGCTAAACATTAGAACAAGGATATCATTCCATGCTCCAAGTAGCCTGTAAAAACCAAGAGCTAAACTCCATGCATGAATAATTCATAACCCCACTTACACCCAGAACAATAAGAAAATCAAAATCCTCTGGACAGGGAAGAATTCAAAGTGAATAACATACCACGCAAAAATTGGGCCATTCACGGCCCTATATATAGGATATTGAGATTTTCAGGGGAAGAAACCTGCTATATTACAACAGGATCTATGTTCCTCGACTGAACAAGTATTCCTGCATCAAAAACCAAAAATTTTAATTTCAATCTCCATTGAAAAGGTTATGAAATTTTTCACCATTTTGTCACCTAAAACCTTATTCAACAATGGAAACAATAGTAAAAAAAATTATAAAATTTGGGAGGTCGCTCCAACAGGTATTTCTAGAGATAAATTCCAATATAGTGCCAGTATCAAACACCAGTCTGGCGAATTGTGGACGCCATTTGTTGGAAGGCATTGAGATCTATAACAAGCTCTATTCTTCAGGGTTGGTTTCTTCATCGCTTCCAGGGTCGAGAGAGTGATATGGCTGCTGAAATCTTAACTAACCAAAACTTACCCTAACCAAAAAAAATTCGCATCGGATGATGGATAATGTTTCAATTGTCTAACACAAAATCGAACGATCACAAACGGTGTAGAGTGTCAATTAGGAAAGTTGTTTTCAAATAAGGATGAAACAACAGATTGAAAATTCCTAGCCATGCTTGGGATCACCTATCTTAAAACCAAGTATTCAGCTTCTAAGAGCATGAATTTTTCTTTTCTCTTGTACAAAAGTGTCCATTAAAACTGCATAACCTATATTGTAATTATCTTCTTGAGCACATATTCTGATAGTTATTGAAAATATGGAGGTTCTATTTTCAACAAGTAGGTCCTCATTCTTGCAAAGAAAATCTTTTATATCCACGATTATATTTCACAACAAGGAAACAATCCAATGTGACTATTACTTTCCATATCTTCTAACCACCAACATTGAAATTCGTAGCAAACTCAACGAGAGACAAAATCTTCAATTTTCCGCTCAATTTGTCAATGAATTCCGTTCAACTATTGAAAATCAAACCCAAGAATTGCTTCAATTTTTCATGTGACCTAATCCAATGCAGAATATTTAGGCGAACCCCACAATCACCTACAACACTATCCATGAATGAAGGGCGAGTCCAATTCCAATGAGAGGCCACAAATCTAGTCAAAGCGAAATGTGAAGCACAATAAAGATAGGTATGAATTGGAAGGATGGTGAGGATTCCTAGCCAAACATTAGAAGGAGGATATCATTCCATGCTCCAAGCATCTTGGACAAACCAATAGCTGCACTCCATGCATGCAGAATTCATAATCCCACTTACACTTAGAATAATAACAAAATCAAAATCCTCTCGACTGAGAAGAATTCAAAGTGAATAATAACCATGAAAAATTGGGCCATTTGCGGCCATGTATATAGGTTTTTGAGATTTTAAGGGGCATAAACATACTGCATTACAACAGGATCTATTTTCATCGACCAAACAAGTATTCCTACATCAGAAACCAAAAAGATGAATTTCAATCTCCATTGAAAAGGTTATGAAAATTTTCACCATTTCGTCACCTAAAATCTTATCCAACAACGGAAATAAGAGTAAAAAAAATTATAAAGTCTGGGAGGTCGCTCCAACAGGTAATTTTAGAGATAAATTCCAGTATAGTACCAGTATCAATCATGAGTCTGGCGAACTATGGACGCCATTTGTTCCAAGGCACCGGGCTCTATAACAAACTCTATTCTTCAGGGTCAGTTTCTTTATTGCTGCCAGGGTTAAGGGAGCGATATGGCTGCAGGAATATTAACTAACAAAAACTTACCCTAACAAAAAAAAAATCACATCGAACGACGGATAATGTTTCAATTATCTAACACAAAATCAAATGGTCACAAACGATGTAGAGTGTCAGTTAGGAAAGTTGTTTTCAAATAAGGACGCCTTACGATGTAATTAATTCAAAACAAATATTTAAAAGGAAAGTACAACATTGAGATATATTTCCTAACAAATTGAATTTCATATGTCATTTACTCACATAGTACTTTCTAAGCGAAACCACAACCTACTAAAATTCATATCTTTTAAAAGAACCTAGGAAAAAAAGACAATCTTATAATATACTATATGCAATAATTAATTAATTATGAATAGCCCTCATCCATTTCTTAACTAACTATCCACACTATTGAATACAAATATACAAGAAATCTCCTCAAATAATAAACATATTTCACACACATAGTTTACAATATTTTGGAAACGCATTTCATAAAATCCATCCAAAATAACTTTTCCTCTGATTTGAAAAATATATATTCAAGTAAGCTAGCAAGTTGTTAGAATGGTAAACTACAAATTTGTTTATTAACTCTTATCTAATCCTCTAACTTAATATGAAATCATTCTTTCAAACATTAAAGATTACAATTCATGTCATAGGAATTAGAAGTTCATTGCATAGATTTGAAACATATGTAAGAAGGGATAAAATATTGTAGGTCACTTACTTCTAATAAAATATTTATTTGAAATTATAAAATGAGGCTTTTATAATGTAAAATCTCATGTAGAATGCATATATTAAAGTTGAGTTATTTTCTTAGGTTAATAAATAGAAATGCAAAAATGAATTTACTTGCATAAGTTTTTTCAATATATATCACCACATTAATTTATCTCCCATAGCCATAGATAGATATATAAATCATAAACAAAGAAACAAAGTCTATAAGTAAATCACTAAAAATAGAATTAAAATTTCAATAGAATGGAAAAAGTATCCAATAAGCAAATTTAGGTTGCGTACGTTTCCACCAAACCATAGTGATAGTTACATTAATTCTTTCTACGAATAGTTGTCCTCTACCCACACCATCATGTTGCTAAGGAGAAAGCTATCATCACTCAATTTCTCAGAGTCAAAAAATTGTTATCTTAGAGATATAAGTTTAGCAAAAATTCCTTCTTGCTAAATGCAGAGCCTCTAGAACCTAATGGAGCTAATAAATATCATGGAGTCAAATCATTCGCACGAAGGATATTTTCAACCACCAGTATACAAGCACACTAATCCAACCATCAAGACAACAGACCCCTTACTAAGAGGGGACATTTTTTTATGAATTTATAGGATGAGAATTAACCCAAGTTGACACCTCACATTCACCATGATATGAGCGGGGTGGATTATAAAATTGTTCCGTAATATTAAAATGTCTTGGTTGCATTTAGTTATAGAAAGGGACCCAATTTTTCCATATGTAGAAGCACTAGAATGTATCATTATCCACACCAGTTGACATAAATATTCAATCAATGAAGAACATGAACATTATGTGGTCTGATTAGTCCCCGTCATCACGGCTTGGAACTATAGTGATCAAAGGCTTCTGTCTTCGCATTATTTTAGTGAGTTTTTACTAATATGCGGTCAACTGAGCATCTCGAGCCATAGTCTAATTGATTTCGTGGTTTTGGCCTCTTCCTCAGGGGTGAGGAAGTAAGATTTCTTTTTTCCATTCATTTTTTTATTTTATGTTCTTCTAGATGAAGTAATTCTAGCATTAGTTTTCTAACCGTTAACGGTTAAGCTTTAATAATATATCAAGAATGTATTAAGAATATATCAATATGTTTTTACATTTAAAAAGGTGAGGAGGGATTACACATGGCTAACATAGGTATAAACACTTTGACTCCACGTGTCTTCAGAGTATGAGTATAAATCCACTTGTCTTGAGGGTATGATAATAACCCATAACACACTGGAAGTAATGTCATTATGCAATGGAAATAGAGGTTGTGCGCAACATTTTTTTACATTGCTTGGAAGCGAGTTGCCCAAGAGAGAATTTCTAGACTGTATAATTTGTTTAATTGAGAACTTGGTGTACTTATAGTGGAAATGTGGTGCAGGGAGAAAGTGATTATTCCTAAACATAAGTCATTCATAACCTGAGTGGGTCAGACTACAGTGGAAATGCGGTGCAGGGAGAAAGTGACTATTCAAAAACGAAATCCATTCATAACCTTAGGGGTTCGGACACAAAGAGAATTGTAATCACTTGGAATGATAGTACCAAATCTTCAGTAATCACGTGGAATGATAGCGCCAAATATGTAGATGGGACATATTACTTGGCAGCGGTTAGATTCATATTTCACAACCAGAGAATTCACAATCTAGGTAAGGTCATATGGACAATGACACTTGAAGCAAAAGCATGAGCTATAGTAAAGAGAGCTAGAGAGGCCCCTTGAAATGGTTTTGTTGATTAATCATAGGTTGTTGTTTCACCCATAGCATACCTCTAACATTCCTTACAGTTCCAATTCGATAGCCAACATGAGTAGCTAAGACGGGTAGGCAGTTTCATATAGATAGATCGAGGGTTGTACGCCTCACAAAGCCGGTTTATATTTAGCCATTGTATATGTCATATATTTGTCCATACCACTTCATTTATATACGTCCTTTTGAGCGGAGGAAGATATCTGTCTCAATATTTCTTTTTATATGGTGCATTCCGGGCGGGCTTTAGCTTTAGCGATAGTTACTATTTTTGAAAGCTACAAAATTAGTTACCTTGTGAATATTTTCGTAGTTTCATATCCTTAACTGTGTCTCGATATTTGTTGTAACAGATTCTCAGGTGTTACAAGAACAAAACTAGCATCTCATTAGTCTTCAAGCTCTCAGAGTGCAGGGTGAAAGGTATGTAGATGGCTGGAAATGACATCTTGGCGTAGTAGCTTGTCTAATCGACAGTCTTACGATTCAATAGCCTCAGAGGTGGTTTTTCCACAGAAATTGAGAAGGGTGGGTGGGGTGACTATGTCCAATCCAAAAATGGTATAAATACCCTATTCTTTGTATAAAGAAAGGAAACAAACCCATGTAGTGTGATCCTGGTTCCTATCTTTTCTATTATTTCAAAATATCATGGTGAATTGAACCTAAGAAATGGTTTGAGAGAAAGTTCATTGCTTATCTATTAAAATATGAACACACAGAAAAGCATGAGAAGAAGGGTGAAACCAGTGTGGCTTTCCTACATGATAGATGGTATGGTATTAAGATATTTATGAGATTCTTACAGTTCTAAGTATATCTATGATGTTGTTGTTGTTATATATTACTGAAGGCTTTTGACTCGATCAGATAATCCTTTTTTGCAGAAGCTCTATGACATTGAAACTGCCTCTGCACCAAGCTACTATTTTTCCCCTTAAATTTCTATTATAAAACTAAATTTCTATTATAAAATCAGCCCTGCAATTTATACAAGCCGTGCGATTTGCACAATTCAAAAGAAATTATAAAAAGCATAGCGAAGGGCCATCGGTACAGATTTGTGCATTACAAATAAATGGAATGCACCAAATCTACATGGAATGGGCTATTATATGCCATGATTCTTTAGAGATCGAAAAGTAGTGGCCAACTCTAATGCCGGGTCGATCTAGGCGAGTAACAATCCATCGATTTCTCCTCGAAGTACGACTTTCTATTTTGTAGATACGATACAAGATATGATAAT
>JAXQQM020077063.1:0-15120 GCA_034641835.2 Pinus albicaulis | reverse complement strand
GAGTCAATCAACCATGATTCATGATCTACATGTGTATTTGAAGAAGAAGCCAAATACACATCCCCACCTTCATCCGAGGTGGTTTTTGCCTCTGCAGAAGGAGCATCATCAGATCCCTTTCCTTTCTCAGGAGCTTTAGATCTAGAGTCCTTTTTGTAGTGCCCTTCCTTTCCGCATTTCCAGCACACCTTTACAAACTTTCCAAGAGATTTAGATCTCCCACTCGAAACCTTATTCTTGTTTCTATTCTGGGACCTTCCTCGTACAGATAAGGCATCTCCATTCTGACCCTCCATATTTCTCCATCTCATTTCCTCCGACGGCAAGGCTGAGACAATGTCATCAAAATTCAAGGTAGTTGTATTGCTACCTATTGCAATAACCAGACTGTCCCACGAGTCTGGTAGAGAGCACAACAAACTGATGCACTTATCTTCATCTGAGATTTTAATATCAACAGATGACAACTGACTTACCACAGTATTGAAGGCGTTCAGATTCTCTGTCACCGAGTCTCCATCCTTCATCCTCAGGTTATACAGCTTTTTCCGCAGGAACAACTTATTCACCAGAGACTTAGATTGGTACAAAGTCCCAAGTTTTTCCCACAAATTCTTCGCCGTAGCTTCCCCAGATACATTCAGCAATACTGAATCTGACACACACAACCGTATTGTGCTCTTGGCCTTCCGATCCAGTTTCTTCCAGTCTTCATCTGACATTGCCGTTGGTTTAGTACCTGGATCTACCGCAATCCACTGATCTTTATCCACCAGCAAATCCTCCATCTTGAGCTTCCACAACTCAAAACTCTGACCATTAAATTTCTCGATCTCTATCTTTCCTCCGCTCGCCATATTCTTTCACCGCAAGAATCGATCCCGCAGATCTCCCACTGAACAGGGTCTACCACAGGCCCGAGCAAAAAACCCTCAACAACAAAGGCGTCCCCTTGAAGCCGAAACACCTTTGATACCAAATGTAGGTTTTAACCCTGAACAGAAATTATCTACACACGAATCTTATAACGGAAAATAAACAATAGCGAGAGCATAAAACATAAAACAAATAAACACAGAGATTTTCCCCTGGATCCCAAATCGGGACGACCAGCTTGATTTTTCATTATATTCCTTTTAGTGTTACAACACATATATATACATGCCGGAGCATACATAAACCCCAATCCATTAACCCTGGATTAGAACATAACAGTAGTTCCCTTGACCGGATCTACAAAAATACCAGGGGCCGAAAACCATCGAACCCCAAAACCATGTGCAAAACCATGCACAAAACCATGGGCGGATCCGCCTATGAGTGGGTCCGCACAAAAAACAACGGTGGGGACTGCTTCGCCCCTCGTGACCCCCCAACTACACCCGACGCAACATACAGCGCGTGGGGCCAATCGTGGAAAGAATATAACACATACCCAACAACATAATCATCACCTTAAACAGTCACGCAACATAATATGATGGAGTTCACCTCACCTGGGCTACGTCTCCTTGGTCCAGCTTCCAATGGCTTGGCCCTCTTCTATTATGCTCAAAAGTGTGATTACATGTGTTTATAATGCTCAAACAACTCTGAAACTTGTTCCATCAGCTCCAGAATTCCCAAAAATGCAATTTTTGTTTACACAGTAGCATTGGCAACTCTATTATATATAGTACATCCACATTGATTTGTCTTTCAGCACCCTTCTGCTTATCACAGAAGCGTTGAGCTCAAACCTAGGAAGAGTTAGGGTTTCCCCTTGATTTTCCAATGTGTCCTGGACCCTTAAAGATGCATGTAGAATCTCAGTGACCTCCTTTTTGTGTGTTTGGCTTACTTGTTTTCTCTGAGAAAGTATTTTCATCTCTTTGATTTCTTTGTAATTTGGGAGATTTTTCACCATTTCAAACACCTTTTGTCGCATTGTTCTTGAATTGATTCGAAGTGATTTGTCGTATGCACTAGTCATCACTGCATCCCTTATCTTACCTTCGATTTAGTGTCAAAAATAAGATCACAAATTGTTTGATTCACAAGTCTAGAAGAGTGTGTCCTTTGCCCAAATTCAAAATAAATTGAAAGTGATTTTCATTTTATTTTTTATTTGGTTTGTCTTCATCGTTTTGAAAAATAGGAGTGAAAATAATTTCATTCATGTGTTTTTAAAACAATTTTTATTTCCATTCAATTGAAATAAAAGTGAAAGGATTGTTATTGCATTTCTTCTTTCATTCGTTTGCTTTTCTTTTGATTGAATTTCAAAGTAAAAAATATACATATATATCATGTGCGCATGTCTTAAGTGAAAAAGAGAAGTATTTTCGTTTTTTCAATGAGTTGCATTTGTTTGGGAAAAAGTGAATTCGATTAAAAAGAATTATATTTCATAGCTTTGAGCTAGTTTGGGAGGCATTATTGTTGTTGCATTGATTTCAGTTTTTCTTGTATCTCTTCCCTAAATAGTTCAAGCTTCATCGAAATGGATTTTTTTTTTTTGCATTTATCTTACATCATATGATTCAGTTGACATCAAATTTGAGCCAAAACTGAAACTTAACTCAATATCAACATCAAAATCCACCCAATTTACCTTAAGGATCATTTGGAACTAACGAGAACATTTAGTGGTCTAGGCTAGAGAGGTGTTCCAGCATCATAAAACATAGGAATTGTCGTTGACGGTCAACGTTACAGCGTAGGGGTAATATCTTGTCCCACGTATGAAAGTATATTGATGTATGATAAGTATATTTGGGGTTCTCTCATCGAACGGTTACACATTAGACAACACTACAATGGACTGGACTTCCACGTATTGTCGCCTATATTTGGGGAGACACCATTAGGTTGCAAGTGTAACATAGGTAACTGAGTCGGCTGCATTGTAAATGTGATACACCGAACACAACATTAGGGGAGATCGGATGTAATACATAAGTACTTAGTCATTTTTCTCTCATTTATCACCAACGTGTACATTACAGTTCACGAATACTTGGTAAACCTTTATGCCTAGCACACCCTTTTTTATTTAATTTTTTTAATTCTAAAAGTAATTGCCCACGAAAACATCCTACCCGTGCAGTTCTCTAGCCTCATTATTGCTTGGTAAATTGTGAATTTTTTCACCTCTTCCTTCTTTGATGTTGCTTTGAAAGGTAGTCGTGGTTGAATCGTCGAATTCACCTCGTCCCTCCTCTAACGGATCTCAAGAACCTCCTCCTGAGATCCCTCGAGTTCCAGTTGGGCCCCTTGAAGTGTAAGGTGTTGAACTCGGGATTGTCATTAGTGTTCAACCTATTTCATCTCGACCACCATGTGAGGATTCTCCTTGGACGACATCGGGAGACTCTGAGTTGGAAAGCCCTAAACCGTCTGCACATTTTACTATCTTTCCTAAAAATCCACTCTTTGATCCGATTGTGGTCTCGCCTCAACAGGCTTATAGCGTTTTTTATCAACCCAGAATTCCCTTTCGTGCTTCTCCAATAGCATCTCACTCTACTGTCCATCGGTTATTTCCTAAAGAAATGGCATGCAATGCTGATGATGTTCCATTCGTGAGTGCTCCTCAAAGCACTCTTTAAGGAACCACTGGCACCTATATCTCAGAATTTGCTTCATCTGTGTTTCCCTCTGAAAGCAAGTTGTTCGGTTCCACACCTCACGATTCAGGCAGTGGGACCGAAATGCCTTTCAGTCATGTTGCGTCTACGCTTCCACACAATTATACCTCTTTGGGAAACCTTATTTCTGGAGCTTCTGTTGGTACACCTTTATTCCCAAATCCCGTTTGGTCAACGGGTATTCCTCCATCTTCCAGCCCGTTCATTTTGAATGTGGCTGCCGCGTCTCAACCTGTTGTTCGACCTACAGTCACTATTGGTCTAATGATTGTTTCGATCGGATCGTCTACCCCCTTCTCGCCATACACGATTACTGCATTTACACCATTATCCGTGTCTGGGGGGAAGTCTAATCCTCTTTACATACCTCCCCTATTGGGTGGGGCGCAGCCAAATTCCAGACCTATTCCTGGGGCAGGATAGCCTCACATTCAATATTTGTGGGTTCAACAGTGCCTTCAGCATC
This sequence comes from Pinus albicaulis, assembly GCA_034641835.2. Classification (NCBI taxonomy): domain Eukaryota; kingdom Viridiplantae; phylum Streptophyta; class Pinopsida; order Pinales; family Pinaceae; genus Pinus; species Pinus albicaulis. Next base: position 11,025 of record JAXQQM020077063.1, on the reverse strand, counting down.
AGAACGTATCATATTCATATTTTCAGCAACCTAGCATCCCTTATGTTCAACAACTAAACGTACAATATCAATATGTTCCTCGACCGAACGCTTCTCAACAGTATGTCCAACAACCCGAGCTTTTCGAGAGTGTTGTTGTGACTAACCCTCAGTTTGGTTCTTACACCCAAGTTGGTCTGAATCTCCTTCTGGGTCAATCTGGTCTCTCTCCAATCAGCCTGGTACTTAATACCAGCCATTTCGTCAAGGTCAGTACCAACAACCCCAATCTTGGCCTCAGCCTGGTGCTCAATATCAACAGATTCATTAGTACCAGTAAGCCCAATCAAGACCACAGGCTGGACCTTATGTTCAACAAGGACCACAGGCTGGACCCTATGTTCACCAGGGAGCATGGGTTAGACCCTATGTTCAGCAAGGACCTCACCCTGGATCCTACATCCAGCAAGGTCTGCAACCTCAAATCCTGCAGGGGTCTTATCAACAACCCCGGCAAGGTCCTTATGTTCAATAATACCTACAACAAGGTCCTTACCAGCAATGGGGGCAGTATGTGTATCCAGGACAAAATCTTCCCTATTGGAGGAAGAATTTGCATCAACCATGTTGGAACCCCTCACCCTTTTCTCCTCATACGTTGGAATTTCTAGATGTGTCAAAGCTTACAAATGACCCCATCCAACATTAGTTGCATTGGCTGCCAATTCCAACTAAAATCCCAAGAGATTGTCCAAAATTTGAAGGAAAATCTGGGGAAGACCCCCAAACCCATGTTATGACGTATCACTTGTGGTTCTCTTCTAATTCTTGGGTTGGAGATTCTATTCTTCTTCGTCTTTTCCAACATACTTTGACCAATACTATGGCCAAATGGTATATTGAGCTCCCTCAAGGAATTTTCTTCGATTTCAATTCCTTGGATATGGCTTTCCTCATTGACTTCCAGTTACCTGTCTAGTATGAAACCAACACCCACCTTCTCACCTTATTGAAGTCGTCAAATGCTACTCACATTTCGGATCACATTCACGAATGGAAATATCACTGTCACCTCATAAAATTCGAGCTCCCTGATCAACTGTTGACTGAATGGTTTACGAAATCATTCGTTCTCAAGATTTCTAAATATCTTTCCATGGGTAGGTGTGTCACGGAAGAGGAATTTATAACCAGAGCTCAATCCCTTGATTTGGTTTATTCCCAATCTGGGGCTCTATATGAGTTATTTCCTGACGCGACGTGACCTTCAACTAGTCCTGCATCATCTCAGTCTCCTCCTACGCCTCCAATGGATGGTGTTATTGGGAAAATGGCTCATACTGATAGTAGTGTGCCTAAAAATTCTTCGAAGTCTAAATATCCTATTGTCGCTACTCCCCCCACTCCTTCAAGTAACCAGAAGAATCTTGGTAAAACCTCCAATGTAAATGTTGTTCAATCTACCGCATCAGATAAATCCTCAAAAGGTAAGAAAAAGGGTAAATGCAAGTCCAATCGGAAACCTAAACATGATTTGAAGAAGTCATCTGCTGACAATTCTTCAACACGTAAGCCTAAATATTCTTGTTTGATATGTGATGATGATCATTACACCAAGGATTTTCGTCAACATGCCAAAGTTGCTCATCTTCTAAAGGGCACACCCAGGACTCTGACTATTTTGAAAGAACCTTTCCCTTCTCAGCAGACACAAATGGTAGATCAAGCTTAATCATCTGGAAAATATCAAGTTTTCATTGCTGGAACAGAACTTATCACCATTACTACGACATCAAAAGACTACACCAATCCATCCAAGGCTCATATGGAATCGAAATTTACAAATCACCCTTCCTCTTCCATGCTGCCTACCTTTGGTCCTCTCCATATCAAGAGACCTAGTAGTGACTCCATCGTTCAACCACCCCCAAAAGGTGTTCTTCGAAAATCATCCTATAATATGAATGTGAGAGATGCACAACACTACTATATTATAGAGGATATAGCTCAAGTGCCTTTGGTGATTTTAGCTTTGGAGGTCCTTCAATCGTGTCCATCACAACTTAAGGCACTACTCTCCTCTATTGGAGGGATTGATCTAGTAGATTCTAATCTTATTACTTTCAATCTCAAGAATTTTTTTCCCCATCTCCCATCTCAGGTGGATTTTTTTATTCAAGTTACCGTCATGGGAAAGAATATTCATTGGACTATAGTTGATGAAGGCGCTTCAACTTGAATCATGTCTGTCACATGCTGGAAAGCCATCGGTCCTCCTTCATTAAGTCAGTCCCTAAATACCTTGGAATATTTTGATGGTAGAGGTTCTCGGTCTTACGGTATTCTCAAAGCATTACCCATCCCGTTGGAGGGATAAACAGTAACCATGAAATTTGAAGTGGTAGACGCCAACTTGAACTATAATCTTCTTCTTGGATGTAGTAGGGCGAACACTATGTTATGTGTAGTCTCCACCCTTTTTTGTATCCTACGTTTCCCTCATTAAGGAAATATTGTGACTGTCGATCGGTTGGCTTTCTTCTCCTTTGATTCTTCAACAGAAAACATTTTGTATGTTGGGAAGACCGCTACCCCCTATGAGAACATCGAGACAGGTCTATTCAAATACTCTTCCCTTATGGTAATTTCTCCACTCCCACCTCCTAATGTCACCTCCATCAATATGATTTCATCTGGTCACGATCCATCGATTGTTCCCAATCCTAACCAGCTCGAGAGTTTTGGTGACGTCATGCCTCTAAGCCCAGCTGAGCAAATGTATCAAATTATTATCATGGCTTATGAGGTTGTATCCAGAACCAACGATCATTTGGTTTCCTCTCTGGACACTTATGCGTAGTCTCCTTGGTTTGGTTCTTGGGCATCTGATGATCCCTTGAATGAGACTTTCCCCACCGACGAAATTATCGTGGAGGTAATGTCTCTCAAAGAAACTCCATGGGATGATGGACATCATCGTTCCTCATTTCTCCCAATCCCAGGTGACATCTCCGCCTGTCTGGAATCCCATCCTTCGTCTGTACCAGCTGACCCATTTCAGAATCCAACCTTAATTCATGAAGTGTTGTCTGAAGGGGACATGGGAACTATTACTCCAACCTTTCCAATTGACATCTATGGGATAGTCAAGAATGTATTTTTCCAAGTTTCTTGTTCTCCCCATGAGCTCAAGATTTACATTGTTTTCCTCAAAAAGCATGGCCCACCCACTCCCTTTGACCCTGTTCTTACCATTTTGTCACTTACCCTAGGGGGCATTATTTCCCTGCTTTGTAACCCTTACTCGGCTAGGGGGCATGGGAACTTCACTGCTGCTGTGAATTTTCTCACAAAATTGGTCGAGGTAATGCCTACACACGATACCAATGGTAGAACCATGGGTCTATTTCTGTTAGTCATGAAAGGAATCAGTCATCTGAGTTCATTCTTGAACTCTATCTGAAAAAATATTACGCTTAATCATAAGTGTGATACTTTGTACATTAGTGTTTTATTCATTAGTGTGCTTTGAGTTGATTTTTGGTGTGATTGTTTGCTTTGTAGACATGTTTCCTCTTCTCACCTTGTGTTCCACCTATTTTGCAGATGTCCTCAAATCATTATGTCGATTTTTTTATGGCGCTTGTTGTAGCACACGGAACTTGTCTTATGCAACATGAGCACTCTTTTCCCTTGATGGCGAGTTGATTAATTTACAAGGTATTTGTTTGGGTCGAACAACTAATAATATTGTCAAATATAGTGTGGTAATCGAGATAGTATCATATGTTATTGATCTCAAGATTAGAGATTTGGTTGTTAAGTTAAACTCACAACTTGTTGTGCTGCAATTAAATGGCCATTATTCTGTGCGAAATCCTCAAATTTTGCATATGTATTTGTGTGTTCCATTATTGGAAATACATTTTGATTTTATCACATATCAAAATATTCCAAGACATTTAAACACATTAACATATACATTATAAAATCATGTATTAGACAGACATTTGCGTAATATGTAAAAAACCAACACATCAGTATGATGTAAAAGTAACCGTAGAAACACACACACACACACACACATATATATATATATCGGGTTTGTCAAGTGTGTTACATCTAAAATCTTAAAAAATATGTGTTCTCTTACAAAAATTACTCTCTGAGCCTACATCAGTATAAAAAATGTAAAAACAAGGTTGTTATCTGCCCACATGGTGCTCGTGATAGCAGGTGACTACTCAAATCACTCGCCAGAGTGGTCGATGTAGTCTGCCCACAACCCTTATCGTATGCCTCTGGAGGCACAAAGGACTCTCATCAAAGGTAGCATACTCTAGGATGCCTCTCGTAAGTCTAACCAAGTTCCACCCCAACTCTGCTAGTATATCTGCTCCCTCCTCATAAGGAGCATCCTCTACTGGCGGGATACCCTCCACGCAATCAGAGACATACTTGGCGGTCTCTAAGGACCCATATCTGTAAAAACATCATAATTTCACATTTCAGAATACATAACAAAAACATTCGAAAAGGAAAAAAATGTTAAAAAAAAAAGTTTACCTTCATCAGTGCATTGTGTGACTAGTGGAATGGGTAGATCCGGATCTCCTCTGAAGTCGATGTCGGCATATGAGAAGTCCTCAACTATGATAAGTTGATGACGTAACCAACTGAAAAAGGCTGTCGAGAAGTGCATCTGTTGGCCCCCACCCTATTGTGGTATGATCTTGCACCACCTCATCAGCCTCGGGTCCCTCGGGGCTGGTGCATGGACCTCCAACCGTTGGTATTGAAACAATGGTGTTCTCACTAAGAAGAAGGTCACCAGAATGGACCCATACCCAAATTTTTACAACCGCCATGTCTTACACTTGGTTATCTAGCTCTTCATATTAGCCAGTAACCCCTCGCACTAGTTGAACATCGTCGGAGCCAGACAGTCCACTGCGTGCTTGAAATTGAGATTCTGTTGCCTCATGCAATGCCTGGGCTCCTGCAACTCTATTTATCTAATGAAGAACTGTGCGCAAGAGAAGCACTCTTATAGAAGAAATATCTATCTTCCCACTCTTAGTTTTTCGAGCCTTGTGAGAGTGTCTCTGGATGAGCATGTTAGTTTTCTCACCCCCTGCGTGAGCTCCAGAGATTTGGATTCTATCCCCTCTCCTGGACAAACCGGTAATGAAATATATGTCCATCACATCTAATTCAAACTCCTCGTCCCCAATGACAAATATTTTTCAGTCCATATCCCATAAACCAATCAAATATAGGAGCAGCTCTAGCTGAGCTCTCAGCCCTAATGTTTGGAAAATTTTCAACAAACCACAATCGTGCAATGCATTTATAGAATTTTGGTCTTGTAGTGCTTGGTGATATTCCACCTCGTCGCCTCGTTCTTTCCATTCAGTTGCCATCTTTGAGGAAAACACCTGCAAAACATGTTTAAAATGAATTTTAGGAGCTTTCACCAGAGTAATTTTGGAAATTATCCATAAAGATGGGTGAATTTCATGTTTCAAAATCCCCCCTACGTCCAACATGACTGTCTGAATTAATTCGGCACTGGTGGTGCACTGCCCTAACGCGCTAAACATGGCCAACGCGGATCTGTGAGCTCGAAACCGCATTGGTCGCGAGAGATTTTGAGGTTTGAAATCCTCCCCCAAATCTCCTTATATATAAAACTAAATGATAAACGAATGGAATTAAAATGAATAGGAGGCTTAGAGCTCTTACCTGATGCTAACGGATTGATGAATGGTGTCCTGGATCGGTCGCACCACTAATCTGAATTTCGGAGGGAAAATGGTTAAAATTCTCTTCTCAAAATAGAAAGGTGAAAATGAATTTACTTTTTGGTGTATTTATAGATTTTTGAAAAAAAATTGCCATTATTTTATTATTTTTCCTTGATATCAATAACGTTTGTTGTTTTTGTGCAGAGACGGGACTTTCACACTGTTGGTGTTTATCTCTAATGTAAACAAGCTGTATTTTATCTCTTTTTCAGGCTTGGTAAAGGTTTACGAAAAATAAACCCCCTTGGAGTCAACTTCAACTCTTTTATTACTCTTGAAAAATGAAAAGATTGTCATGTACTTGTTATTTAAGACACATTAAAGTGAATGAATTGATGTGATCTCAATACACGTTTATCCCTTTTTCGCACTGAGATTTACTATATACGAAAAATGAATACCTTGATCGAACATGGTCAAGAGGTTCTCTTGAATATTCTTTTCTACCTTTTCGGATTCGAGAGAAAATTTCTGAAAAGTGACATGATGTAGTTTTCTTTTTGTTTCTTTTCACACTCCTTAAACATGAAAATTCACCGAGTTATCCTTTCATTGGAGTCGTTAAAGATTAAACGACGGAATACTTGTCACCAAGACGAGACCAAGTTCCTCGTTCCTGGGGCTCGTTAAATTTACTAGGATGGAATCATTCGAAGAATGAACTTACACGCTCAGCATATGTTATCCTCTTCACTCTGGCTATAAAGAATAAAGAGGTACTCGTTAGCAATAACGGGGGAAAATTGAAAGTGAACATGACACTCATCTGCAGTTCATGTTTGGTTGGGGACATCCTACATTCATCACTTTTCCTCCATGTGTTTGGGAGATATGTTTGCCTCTCATCTGATTACCAAATTTTTTCAACATGACCTGTGATCCTATTTGAGTAAAATGCTACCAGACTCCGGAGTCGTGTCACCAATATGTTTCAAAGAAGTCCTTTTTGTCAAACATACTCTGCTTATATGGCCTCCTCTGTTACAATCTCGAATCACTCCTATCATCTTAATATTTCTGTTATTTCATGCAGATGATGTGGGAATCATCATGACCCTCCTTCGACGAATCACTTCCTGTCGACTTCAACTAATTATCCAGGAAGGTGATTTAGAAACTTCTTCTCAGTACCTTGGATCTTTCATGCCTCAATGACAAGTTCTTCGTATTCGACGACATGTTCACATCATTGGCCTTCGATCGAATGATTCTGTAAGTGTTCGACTTCAACGCATTCATTCACACTTGTAGATTGTGTTGTTGTACCTTGAGGTCCATCGTCATTATTGGTGGTCTCTCTCGTGCCTGTTAATGGTTTTCATCATTGATTAGTAATCTGGTGGTTTCTACCATGTTCGACACCAACACATCTATTCGCATGGATAGATTCGTACATTGGGTTGATTGTGATCACGATGAAGACCCTGGGTCACATATTATTTTTGATCCAGGCTACGGGGAGTTATTGAATATTCATGATTTTATACATGATCCTATCTATACGGATGGTTGCGTCCATACCACAGATCCATTTCTATGATCTCTTTAGATGAGTGGATGTGACAATGTCATGGATTCATGTGTTATTTGATGGATAGTGCAGAGTTATGTGGTTAGTTATATTAATACCAGATATTTCATATATTATAATATTTTTGATTTGGCAGGTTTTCCGGAGGTGGTCTGAGCTCTTTTCCTTGGTTCATAAATAATTTCAATCATCACTCCTCGTTTTGCCTTCATGCTTTAGGGGGCATTTGTTACACAATAATTTGTCACCATGATCATTTTCCCATCCATCATCCTGAAATGCCTAGTGACAGATCCTGTGCAATGTTTCCTCCATGAAGAAATATGTTAATACATCCCCTGAAGATTCAAATAAAACTGCCTTGGAAGATTACTAAAGAAACTTGGCCAAATTCCTAGCTTCCTAGGTCAGCACATTTCCTAGTGTCATGCTCACGCTAATGTCATATTCACAGTTCTGGCTTAGCGCTGCCAATGCCCTTATTTCTTAGAAAACTGCACTAATCCCTTTCTGGTAGTGTTTCCTCAAATGGAGGAGAAGCTTCGACCTCTAGAATTTCCAGGGTAGCGAGTTGGTTGTTAAATGGTGGTAATAGAGTCAAGCTTTCCGATTTTATAGCTTTGATCTCATCCATGGGGGTTTATCCCTTAGAAAGTGGACCTTCCTCCTCCTTTCATGGGCTCGCAACCTCTTCTCCCTTCCTATAAATTCATACCCCTCATTCCAATAATGTTAGTCTGGTTGGTCATTTTCCGGCTAGTCTGAAATCTCGTTCCCTTTGCATCCTCGCATTGTGATAACGCCGAATTGTTCGGGAGAAGGAATGATTTAGAGCTTCGGTGAAGGACTCATATTTTCACCAAAGGAGGCCTCCAACATCAAGGCCTAGTTTATAAGCTCTTCCTTTTAAATTTATCAATAAAACATTTGATGTTTTCTTTCTATATTCGTCTAAATGTTTATGCAAATATTCTGGTACTCCTTGATTTTCTAGATAGCTAATGTTTATGATTATTATGTCTTGGATTACATTTTTTGTTGCCTCTTGATCATCCGTGAGTGTTCGTGTGCCATCAATAGCAGGGAGTGAGCCTAAAAGGATCATGGATCAAGGTAATCATCAACGGATTCAAAAGTAGTGTTGGGAAAAAGATACTTCTATCTCTTTTCTTGTCACATTGTAAATGTTAGTTAAGATCGCTTTGCGTTAGAAAGTATCTCGTGTTGCTAGACCCACTCTAGGGCTAGAGAGATCACCTTTGTCCGCAGAGGGGATTTATCTTGACAACAAGAATGTGAATGCATGGTATATGCATTTATTTATTTAGTTCATTTGTTGTCATTGGCATGGGGTTTTCCTAGTTTGAAAGTGGTTTCAACCTTGTCTTGCCATTTCCTGGTTAGCCATGGTGTGATGAGATTCATTCTTGGCTGAGCTTTAGCTTGGCGGAAGGATTTAGATCTGAGTGAGGTGGCCTTAGGAAAATCCCAAGGGTTGGGGTGGAGATGGTTTTCTTCGAGAATCCCTTAACAAGTGGGTGGAGACAGGAAAATTCCTAAAGGTATGGTGAAGGAATTCTAAGGAATCCAAGCTTGTTTTGGTTTTGTGATCTCGGGACCAGTTTAGGTGAGATCACGATAACTTGAGGGTGGAGGTGCTTTAACCTCTTGAGTCCGTAGTTGCTTATGTCTTGGTTTATCCCATGATATCTTGCATTCATGCTTGAAATAAGGCACAGGGGTGATTGGTTGAAAGAAATATTTGGTTCAACCCAATCTATGGTCAGGTGGTACGTGGAAGTCCCTAACTTGGTTGGATTTTGCATATGTAACAATGATTTATTTTCCTAATGTGATGAATGAACATATGTACTTGTTATTATGTTGTTTTCGTGACATATTTGTCATGGTTTCTATTATGGTTATATGTTGGTCATATGCATGGTTATATGATGTGTTCTAGCTATGGATCTTGTTCATGATTTTATAAGTTAATAAATGATTAATGAATACATGGGCTAACAAGTGTTGTTGTAGTTAACTTGAGAGGGCATTGAGTCTTCTTGGTGATTCTCAGATGAAGTTCAAACTCTTATGATCAGATATGCATTAATGACATGTAGCTTTTATGTTTACCATATGTTTGATGAAATGTTTGTCATGGATTAGGCATGGCTAGGTCAAGTTCTTGTTCAAGTTATAAATGGTTAGCATTAATATCATCTTGTTTATGCTTCTGGAAAGTTACAGGCAATTCTAGGTTATGGTCAAAAGGCTATCCTAGAAAAGTGGCTCATCTCTTAGAACTATTGGCACTGAACTAGTTTTTTTGGGTTATAACTACATGGAAGCAAGCCTGTGAGTGCGGTTATAGCCTTCCAATTGCATGCATGAAATGTCAAGGGTGTGGTTACGGGGCTAGGTCAAAGAAAAAGGGTTCTTGTTGAGGGATTGATCACTTGGGGTGGATACTTGGCTCTTCAGTGGTTTGTGGTCCCTAAGCGATGCTAGAGAGGTTTTTAGTTTGTAGGCCCCACTTCCATCATGGGAACTTGGAGGTTTAGTCATGTCATAGTAACACTCATCTCATTTTTACCCTAGAGGGCTTGTAAAAGTGGGTAAATGTGGGGTGGGGCATTACACCTTTCCTCCCCATATATCATTTCATTTATAAAAAAAATATCATTAATGCATATGTAAAATATAATATTAAAGTTAAAAGAAAATAAAATCCAGAAAATGGATAAAGTGATCACAAACCCATGATTGTCTTAAACAACAGGATAACCCCCATCATAGTAAAAGCACAATAGCAGTTGTAGCATGGCAATTACAGTGATATGGAAATGAAATTTCATTGCTAATATTGATGGCATCTTCATTCATGTTGTTCTTTTCTTTTGGTGGATTATCCAAAAAGAAAAATTCCTTGGGCAAGAAATAGGTTGACAACCTCGCAACACATATCCTTTGTTTTTATTGTTTAGACTTTCGAAACAAACCCAAAAAATGCCTTACATTTTTTAACTAAATTTCATTTAGAAGCCTCCAAATTATGGCTTGTAATTCCTTTTAAACCATGCTAAGTACCCTTATGTGGAGCCTTCTCTCCATTTTAGGGTAAATTTTCCCCATTTCCACTAGTGCGACCTTCATTAAACAGTTGGTGGGAAACCTGTAAAACCCTCAATTTTCCCCCCAAATTTGGCCCAACCGGGCCCAATTTTGGAAACTAGGCTCTGATACCACTCGGTAAAGTCCCCAACTTCACGCCAACAACACTACGTAGCCATAACAAAAAAATTAATCTTTTTTCCATAAGTTACCATGTGTGTGGCAAATTATAATTAACTAATCATTGAAGTGCCATCTACCACATACACATATTTTACATCGCACACAAAAATATAACAAACTACAACAAAAACAAAAGGCACTTATCTGATCACACAAATTAGCATGCTTACACAGTTGAGAAATTTATAGAATTATGTGAAACCCTAGCTAGGGTTACAGTCCATACCCCTCAAATTATAAGGTTTAGCACACACATACAAAGGTGAGATACTTAGTGTTTACCATCAGAGCATATAAAAACATACAAAGACACCCATAAATAGGGTTTACCATCAGAGCGTATAAAAACATACGAAGACACCCATAAATAATTTTAGGGCTCATAACACATGAAATTCACAAAAAAATATA